>MAYD01414338.1:0-20982 GCA_001909325.1 Ruellia speciosa
TTGATGCTAGATAATAGTGGTTAACCGATTGTATTAATGAATAGCTGATAGCGGATTTAATTAGCCGATTTGACTATTAGCAGATTGAAATAAAGCGTTAGATAAAATAATTGTTTATTATATAAATATGGAACAAATTTATAGAAAACATATAGAATAGCTCAAAATTGTTTCAGAATATTGGGCTACCCACCTTTTGAAAATTAGCATTTGAAGACCCAAAAAACAAGACTTTATTTATCAAATATCATAATTAGCCGTTTGAATGAGTCAAACTGTTAAAAAATATTTAAACAGCTAAGAATTGTTTCCAAAACACCTCTAAATCAACTTTCATCTATCCATAATTAGCAAACATCTGATTATTTAAACACGATCTGGACTGTCCATTTATGTTTCTTCATATTCTGGTTTTCCTTTCTAAATGCCGTGATCGTCCTGGTCGTCATCATCATCTTGCGTTCCTTCTAGATTTAAGCTTTCTACTTCAGATAATCTGGACATTTTCAATTAGAATTGTTCTACTTTTAAAGTAATTTTTTTTACAATGTATAAAGATGCAGACTAATTGTATGTCTAGTTAAATTTATAACTATCTCTTTTCTTATAGAAAATGAAGGCAGTACGTCAGTATTATGTCTTGGTTGTTATAAGAAAAAGAAATGAAATTCCCAACTTAATAATTACTTGGTAGAGTTTATGGATTCACCTGCTACCAGTGGTTTAAATATGCATTTATTTAAAAAATTTAACAAATCATTAATGCATATTATTAATAATCCTTATAAATATTTACATTAATTATTATAATAATATATAATTTTAATAATTGATTTATTCTCTATACATATACTTGTGGTATTGATTTTCTAATCTGCAGAAATTTGGCACTAGCATAAGAAAAAGCTATCATTGTAGTTAGGATTATGAAGCAGTTGCAAAGGCCCTTTGTTGCAACCATGCTATTTGTTTCTTACATAAAGCCCACGCTACTTTTATGTAGACAATAAAGATCTTTTATGTAAATAATAAATATTTTTGCACAACACTAGTGAAACAACAGTTTTTGCTAACCGCAACAAACCTTTGTATAGTATTGGTCCCACAAATGCTAATTTTTTATCCAACAGCTGAGATTTAAGCTACACCATGATAAACATTGATATCTGGCACATGATCCAACAGATGAGATTCAATCTAGCATTGTATTAAACATTGATGTCTAAGCACATTATTCACCTCCATGTCTAATCTAATTATTGCATTCTTATTTTTATTCCATTCTTAATCTCATTAATTCCATTCCCACATAAATCTATTCATTCATACCTTGTAATACCCAATATTACATGTGGATTTTAATTCGGATTTAATTGGAAATTAAATCGGATTAATTAAGGAAAATCCCGAAATTCTGTGTGAATTTTTCGCAAATTAAATTATCAAGGGATAATTAATTCTGGCATGCGAAAAATAAGGGAACAGATCGGACGATCAGATTTTGTCGACGTCGCCTTGAATTAAATTAATTTAGAAAAGAAAATCCAAATTGATTAAATTGGGCTTGAGCCCAATTAAATTAAATTAGATGGAATCTAATTTAAATACGAAGGAATAGTAGAGGGGGGCGGCACTTAGTAATTTCGACTTGGGGAAATAATCATTAGTGATTATCGAGCATTAGTTCGAAGGATATTAAAGGAAAATTTAATGGAAGCCTTGTGGGGCCAATTCATGATATTCGGAAAGGTTGGGGACCAAATCGAATAAATGGAAGTTGAGGACCAAATTGATTTGGCTAGAAAATTGGTGGGGTCAATGTGCAATTAGATGTTTCTTGATTTCAATAAGAAATCAAGAGGCAGAATCGGCAGAACTCCAATTCCCGCATCCTCCGTCTTCCGCAACCTTCTTCTTCCCCATCCCATTTCCGTGACCTCATCTCGGATTCCCGCGCTCCCATGGCAGATTTCGGCGACCTTGGATCCCCTCTCTTTCCGCGACTCTGCCCAGCATCTTCCGCGATTTTGGTGTTCTTGCGCGAGTGCAACCACACATCAGCCAAGCATTTCCGTGCGTGTTGGCGATGCGGACTTGGCGATTCTAGGGCTAGGGTTGGGGGTCATAGTATATAAGCTACCCATTACTCAATTTTTGCCAATCCTTCGTTGTGCTCAATTTTTGGGATTCTTCCTCTCGGCTGCGAAGTGGTTGAAGTCCCGGGGAGGACTTGGACACAAAGTTGGAGCTAGAGCTTAAGTTGATCAAGTGATCAGGATAGAAGTTGAGACCAGTAGAGTTTCAGAAGACTGTAAATTATTGGTAAGGATCTCTACGCTCGGGGCAACCATAAGTCCCATTAATCAGTAAAATGCTGATTTCTAATTGGCTGGGTAAATTTAAATACTTGCACGTATTTACTTATTTACCTTGATTGATATTGATATTGATGATCTGCTGATTGTCTTGTCTGCTTTGAGCATTTAGCAATTGTTGTGTTGCTGTATTTGGTGTCACTATGTGCTTATGTGTGCATTATGCATGCCTGTCATTGTCAGACTTTGAGATAGTAATTTCTCTCTATCTTAAATTACGGCTTCTTCTGTGCACGAGTACATTGAGAAAGTCTTCTCATTTGTACCGTGTAGAAGTTTGCCTCGATTGTATTACGTTTCAGTGTGTGTGTAAAGTTGTACCGCACTGGAGCTCGGATTAGTCAAATCGTGAGTTTCACCACGTTGTGGAGCACGTTAAGTGGGTTATACCTTAGCTATGCCACATGGTGCGGATATGTGATGGGTATTGTCCTGAGATGTGCCGCAACTGTAGAGTGGCTTAGGTACTCGGTTATATCGGATTGTGTGATTTATGCATCGGATTTAAAGTGCATCGCTTTAAAATATGCATTCACGGCATTATTATCTTGTTGCATGCTTTCAAACTTACCCTTTTGGTGGATATATTGGAGATATTTCCAACTGGGTCATGTGATTTAAATTGCATCAATTGGCATGTGTGAGACCTTATTTAGTCATTGTGACTAACGATACTGCTCATGTATCATAGGTAAACAGGGCTTGAAGGATTTACCTTCAGCTCTAGAAGGACTTGGGAACACAGGGGTTCCTAAGTATCGATGTGAGGTTGAGGGAGTTATTTAATTTCCTTATGTATCATACGTGATTTAATTTCCACTGCAGTTATTATTATTGTTCTAACCTTTCTTTCCTTTGTAATATTCAATGTAATTCATTGGAATTGAAATGTATAGAATCGGCTTGTATTTTGTGGCCGATGTCTCGATGTGAGACTATTCGAATGTAATAGTATAGTTGGACTTGGCCTGTAATTTAATTAATGTGTCAACATGTTAGTTTTTTTATTTTGAGTTGTGAAGAGAACGCTGATCAGAGGAGACCAACTTCCTGAAATCTCGTGTACTCTGATAGGTTTGTTAGAGAATTCAAATTGCCTGAGCACCGAGCTTATAGGGGGTTAGGCGTAGAACTTCCTTATAAGTTAGGTGTGGCATAACATTTCTGTACGTGGAAAAATGGGGCGCTATAGGTGGTATCAGAGCGTATGTGCTCTATACTCAGAATAAAATTTGGAAACCCAATGTGCTTACATGAAATAAAAATTGCCTAGACTCCTAAACTTGAGAGTTGGGGGTTTAGTGGGTTTCATAGTATGTCTGCGTTGTTGATATGTGTATGTACGTTGGTGCCATTATAGTTCTTACTCTTCCATACATCTTGTATCAAATTGGGTCGATTGGCACTGACAAGCACAGTTCGTTTCTCAGATGGATCCGAGAGAGCATCCCGCAGATGAGAGACACCTACCTCAGGATGAGAGAATTGGATTGGGAATTGGACGAGGAGTTGAGGTGCCTCTTGCTGATCCCTTGGCAGGAATTGTGGCGATGTTAGCCCAACACCTGTAGTCTGACCCGTGTTATAAGATGGCAAGACACCACCCGCCGACCTTTTCTGGATTACCCCATTCAGATGAGTTGGAGAACTGGTTGGACAGGATGAAAGAGATTTTCAGGGCATCAAGGTGTCCGGAGGATATGAAAGTGGATATCGGAGTGTGTTACTTCGAGAATGAGGCCTGAAGATGGTGGAGGACGGTTAAGGAGGCGAAGTATGCCAACGACGCCTACACCTGGACCAAGCTGAAAGAGGATCTAAGGATTCGATTCTTTCCCCCACATATGAGGAAACAGAAACTCGATGAGTTCAGGAACCTGAGGATGACCGAATCGATGAGTGTGGATGAGTACCATGCTCGATTCATGGAATTAGCTCATTTTTTTAGTGATGGAGCTAAGAACGAGGGACTGTTGTCAGAGCAGTTCGCCTCAGGATTGTTACCCCACCTTAATGTTGCAGTTTCATCTTTCGAACATCGGACTGTTCAGGAAGTTTACGAAAGGGCCGCTAATGTATCGCGAGTAGCAGCATGACAGGTGATTGATGATGAGAAAAGGAAAAGGCCTGAAGCTAAGGATTTAGGCCAACAGGGCAAAGGAAAAAGGGTAAAGGGTGAGACATCCCGTGTTGGTAGGAAGCACGATGTATGCGGTCGTTGTCAACAACGTCACCCAAGATTTCAGTGTGACGGGGAGCCGGTTGTGTGCTACCGTTGCAGGGGAAAGGCACATCAGAGGAATCAATGCCCGACCCCGGAGGGAAAAGCGGACACCATGGCTATAGTAGTGATCTGTTATCGATGTCAAGGGATGGGACACACGGCCAGAGCCTGTCCGTTTCGATTGGTTTGACACTAGGGTATTAGTGTCGGAGTCAGCCTTTGCCTGTATAGTCTGTCTGGAACCTTCGTGGTTTTGACCTTTTGTAACAGGGATTCAGTTGTAGATGTCCGGCAGACATAGATTCCTTGTTGTGATGATCGACACTCGAATACCATGTTGTATTGAGTGATGTTTGTTTTTAAATGCAGTGTGCTTGCGTGGCTATGTCTATGCTTTCTGTTGTTGCATATTGCATATCATGTTCCTTCGGGAATGTCTTTTTCAAAGGGATGACTAGTCCAGTAGACGAATCATCCAGGGTACGGAAACCCAAGTCTTTTAAAAATGAATATTCTGTGAATTGCATTGTGTGTTACGTGGCATTCATAACATTCATTTCATTATGGAATTTTCGGATTTCATATTTCATCTGTCTGGCAGTTGCCATTTAAAGTTTGGTTGTTTGTGAAACTTCAAACTAGTGCTGGGGTGTGTGGTTGAGTCAACCACAGGCAGCACATGTCACGAATCAGTTGTTTGCTATACTTTGATCTCGTTAAGGCGATAGTCCTGGTAGCTCGCTATGCTTCGGATACCACTCGGTCTGGTTCGGTTGTTTGCTAAACTCCAAACCATTGTGCTTGGGCTCAAAGGGGTTTGTAGGTCCGAGTGTGACCTACAGATCCAGGCAAGTACATCTTTCGTCATGACTTCACTGCAGGATCTACGGATTCGAGTGTAAGTTCCGGGTTTTCATTGCGTGTGTTCACGGATTTGAAATGCATGCATGAAATTTTAAATAGAGGTTTTTCCTCGAAGTTTTCGGGTTGTGTTTGTGCATCGGTTAATATGCACAAAGATTTTAAAGTTTTAAAGGGTGCATACGTGCATCAAAGAAACTTTCGGATTTTAAACTGCATTTTATGAAATTCTTTTGATTTATAGTAAAAAATATTTGGAAAGAAATTTCCAATTGATTTTAAAGACCCTACGGGGTAATGTGCTTATTGCATATTGTGATTGAACACCCATATTGGGTAATGTGAAATTTAATTCCCCTGGAGAATCAAGCATGTGATGCGTGTTTACTTGCTTTGTTTATAGCTTGTAGACTGTGAGATAAGGTTGGCTGCTGGGATTACAGTAGCACCTTTGTCAGCGACTTGGACTAGTCGATAGTCAGACCTGAGACTCTCCCGTGGTTGATTTGGTAATCTCGGGGACGAGATTAATCCGAGTGAGGGAGAGTGTAATACCCAGTATTACAGGTAGATTTTAATTCGGATTTAATTGGAAATTAAACCGGATTAATTAAGGAAAACCTCGAAATTCTGTGTGAATTTTTTACGAACTAAATTATCAAGGGATAATTAATTCCGAAGTGCGAAAAATAAGGGAGCAGATCGGACGATCAGATTTTGTCGACGTCGTCGCCTTGAATTAAATTAATTTAGAAAAGAAAATCCAAATTGATTAAATTGGGCTTGGGCCCAATTAAATTAAATTAGATGGAATCTAATTTAATTACGAAGGAATAGTAGAAAAGGGCGGCACTTAGTAATTTAGACTTGGGGAAATAATCATTATTGATTATCGAGTATTAGTCCGAAGGATATTAAAGGGAAATTTAATGTAAGCCTTGTGGGGCCAATTCATGAGATTCGGAAAAGTTGGGGACCAAATCGAATAAATGGAAGTTGAGGACCAAATTGATTTGGCTAGGAAATTGGTGGGGTCAATGTGCAATTAGATGTTTCTTGATTTCAATAAGAAATCAAGAGGCAGAATCGGTAGAACTCCAATTCCCGCATCCTCCCTGTTCTGCAACCTTCTTCTTCCCCATCCCATTACTTCGACCTCGTCTCAGATTCCCGCACTCCCATGGCTAATTTTCACGACCTTGGATCCCCTCTCTTTCCGCGACTCTGCCCAGCATCTTTCGCGATTTTGGTGTTCTTGCACGAGTGCAACTGCGCATCGGCCAAGCGTTTCCGTGCGTGTTGGGGCTGCGGACTTGGCGATTCTAGGGCTAGGGTTGGTGGTCGTAGTATATAAGCTACCCATTACTCGATTTTTGCCAATCCGCCGTTGTGCTTGATTTTTGGGATTCTTCCTCTCAGCTGCAAAGTGGTTGAAGTCCCGGGGAGGACTTGGACACAAGGTTGGAGCTAGAGCTTCAGTTGATCAAGTGATCAGGATAGAAGTTGAGAACAGTAGAGTTTCGGAAGACTGTAGATACTGATAAGGATCTCTACGCTCGGGCAACCATAAGTCCATTAATCAGTAAAATGCCGATTTATAATTGACTGGGTAAATTTAAATACTTAAACGTATTTACTTATTTACCTTGATTGAAATTGATATTGATGATCCGCTGATTGTCTTGTCTGTTTTGAGCATTTAGCAATTGTTGTATTGTTATATTTGGTGTGACTATGTGCTTATGTGTGCATTATGCATGCCTGTCATTGTTAGACTATGAGATAGTAATTTCTCTTTATCTTCGGTTACGGCTTCTTCTGTGCGTGAGTACATTGAGAAAGTCTTCTCATTTGTACCGTGTAGAAGTTTGCCTCGGTTGTATTACGTTTCAGTGTGTGTGTAAAGTTGTACCGCACTGGAGCTCGGATTAGTCAAATCGTGAGTTTCACCACGTTGTGGAACACGCTAAGTGGGTTCTACCTTAGCTATGCCGCATGGTGCGGATATGTGATGGGTATTGTCCAGAGATGTGCCGCAGCTGTAGAGTGGCTTAGGTACTTGATTATATCGGATTGTGTGATCTACGCATCGGATTTAAAGTGCATCACTTTAAAATATGCATTCAAGGCATTATTATCCTGTTGCATGCTTTCAAACTTACCCTTTTGGTGGATATATTGAAGATATTCCCAACTGGGTCATCCGATTTCTAAATTGCATCAATTGGCATGTGTGAGACTTTACTTAGTCCTTGTGACTAACGATACTGCTCATATCGCAGGTAAACAGAGCTTGGAGGATTTACCTTCAGCTCTAGAAGGACTTGGGAACACAGGGGTTCCTAAGTATTGATGTGAGGTTAAGGGAGTTATTTAATTTCCTTATGTGTCATACGTGATTTAATTTTCGCTGCAGTTATTATTATTATTATTATTATTATTGTTCTAACCTTTCTTTCCTTTGTAATATTCAATGTAATTCATTGGAATTGAAATTTATAGAATCGGCTTGTATTTAGTAGCCGATGTCTCGGTGTGAGACTATTCGAATGTAATAGTATAGTTGAACTTGGCCTGTAATTTAATTCTGTGGCAACGTGTTAGTTTTTTTTATTCTAAGTTGTGAAGAGAGCGGTGATTAGAGGGGACTAGCTTCCTGAAATCCCGTATACTCTGATAGGTTTGTTAGAGAATTCAAATTGCCTGAGCACCAAGCTTATTGGGGGTTAGGCGTAGAACTTCCTTATAAGTTAGGTATGGCATAACGTTTCCGTACGTGGAAAAAGGGGCATTACATACCTTATTGGCTGAGTTGTTACGGTCAGTTCACATGAATAGAATCCTATTGATGGGAATTTAATGACAATAAATCTATTATAACAATAATTTTGAAAATTTGTCACCAAATATATTTAGTGATACGTATTTAATGACAACTAATTTGCCACATTAATATTATTTAGTTGTGTTATCCCCACCAAAAAATGGATTGGGCTGAAATCATTCAAAACCCAAGATATCAAATAAGTCTATGTTGAAGTCCAAAAATAAAAATTGGACTTAAAAGAGGACCAATTGGACAAGGCTAGGCCCACCTAAAAAGGGACAAGCCCGTGGCTCGCCCAAAAGGGGGAGCCCCCCAAAATGAGCCCCTCTCATTTGGGAGTGGGTTATGTCCGAACATTAATTTGGTCAAAAGTTCTAAGGTTCCAAGGATCATCCGTGGAAGTCTGGTTCTATGGATCTTATCCGTGGAAAATGTGTTATGTGGAACTCATCCAACTAAAATTTGGTTCTGTGGATCTTACCTACGAAAGGTTGGTTTTGCAGATAATAAGCTTGGTTCCATGGATCTTATCCGCAGAAGGTTAGTTATGTAGAACTCATCTACAGAAGCATGGTTCCATGGATCTCCTCCAAAGGAGCTTAGTTCTGTAGATCTTATCCGCAGGAACTTGGTTCTATGGAACTCATCCAGGAAACCATGAAGTGGGAGAGCTTCGAACCTCAAATTTGGTCTGAATTCTAAATTTATTTCTAGACTTCTTTCGGGACTTGATTCAGTTCATGTCAATTTTCAAACTTCTTTTCCAAGGCCATTCATTGTCTTGGTTTGTGGGTTCAAGGTTCTCCCCAAAATGGTATCATCTCGAAATCTTGGGCACAATGGCAAAATAAGTATGTTTCAAGTTGAGTCCAATTAATAACCATTTATGGTAATTATTGTGGCCTATTTAATGGCCAAGGAAATTGAATCATGAGCATTAAAGTCATGGACGTGGGGCTTGGGGACCAAGTTCTGTGCCACTATAAAGAGAGGCTTGTAGAAAGTAAATCACGAGAATATCATACAAACATCAAGAATCAAACTTTATTTTTATCATAGTTTTAGTTTTTACTTTTCTACACTTAATTGTACGTAATTCTCAAATCTTGTCCAAATCATGTACAAATGCAAGATTATATCCTTGTATTTTTTCGAATTTAATTATTAATGCAATTATTCTTCTTTTTTGAAGAATTGGACTTGCCCAACACCGAGTTCAGATTTGAACCCATATTTTTTTTAATACTCAAGTAGAATACTCGTATATGCTTATTTTCGCAATTGTTACGAAAGTCTTATTGGAAACGACGTTCGATTAACTGCAATGGCGAAAAAAGTGTCTTTCTTCAAATCTTTTAATATAGTGAACACACTTAGGAGATTCCAAATCAAACAACTAGACTACAAATTGAGGCTCTAACTGAATTCTTTCCACTCCTCACTCAACATATTTTGAATAGCTTGCAGCCAGATATCTGAGATGATATTAATAAGAGTCTTGTCAGAAATCTCAAGTACTTTCGTCAATAATTTTCTACTTAAATGAAATGAGGGCACCAGATAACACAATGGAGGCATCATCCTCTGTTAATGTGGTGAATCCAAATAATGATGGTCTAATAAGTTGCATCAATACAACTCAGTTCACAACATCCATGTTTAACAATTCTGAGGTCAATTTTGGGTGGATGTATGGAAGAATTCATTATACCTTTTCACCATCAATTCCATAGAATACTGTGCCGTAGTGGCAAACTATGTCAATAAACCTACAAGCACCAGCACCTACTTCAGTGCCTTGGTCAATGACTGGGATCCATGGTCCGACAACATACGAACAAGCTTGGGTTAAAGCCCCGCCAACTTATTGGAAAACCTAAAGGGTGGCAACAACAAATTCCCATGCTTGGGGAAACCCAAGGGGGGCAACAACAAAATCCAGTGTTTTGGGGAACCCAAGGGGGGCAATTTCCAATACATACCAACCAATATGTGGTGTAACAACCATTTTAAGGATATTAAAACTTGAGGATGACGAAATCAAATGGATGAAGGAGACCTTGACGATAAGAATTAAGATGATAGAGATGGGAATAAACATGCATTAAAGGATAAAATAGATACATATAGCGCTATATTACCTTTGCAGCGCTAGATTCGAGATTTAGGCACACATGGTCGCAAGTCACAGCTAGAAAAGAGGAATTGATCGGAAATTGCAATTTGGGAGCATTCTTGGTATTACTAACTACAAGGCGTGCCCCAATCACACTACTAGTAGGCAAGAAAGAGCGAATTGAAGAAAGAAATGCCATTTCTAGACATCTGTGGCACTACCTCGTGGAAGGTCGCCAGAGTTGGCGACTAGGTGCTACATCGTGCCTCTTTCTCTTAGAAATTGAATTTTTTTACAAAAACTTGAAATCTAGGCCACAGTGGTGCTAGTAACCTTAGGAGCACTTGCTTCGTCAAAACGACGCTACTGCGCGCCGTTGCTGCTCCAAAATTGCAATTTTTTCAAAGTTTCTATTTTTGGCTTTGACACATCTTATTCCATTTTTAAGTCTTTATGATTTTAATTTTAAGTCCTCAAATTAATGCAAATGCATTTCAAAGTGTCTTGAAATTGCATATGAGGCCAATTGGTTAGTTTAAAGTTAGTTAACAAGTACAATTGAATCTCATGCAACTTGTTTAATTGCATGGTTTCTGCTAGAGCTTTTAAAAGCTTTTCTTCCTCATTTATAATACTTAGACTTTGATATTGAGTAAAATTTTCAAAAACTCTCTTGAAAGAAGATCTTGTTACCTTGGTGAGAGATTAATCTTCTAGATAAATTAAATACTCCGATCAAAATCAGGTTATTGCGGCTAGATCACATGGTTCGTTGCTTCTTGCCAATTTGAAGGTAATTGGTAAAGCATATGTTCATCTTTGTGCATTTTTGTGATGCTCATGTGTAAATAGGGCTAGACCCTTTTATTCATGAGCCGAATTTGTCATAATTTGAACCCCTATTTGCTTATCTTTGATTTGGGAGTGCTTAGGATACATCATAATTAATTTTGGTACTAGATTTAGATATTTTCCGAATTTATTGTTGAATTCTGATTTCCTAATTCCATTTATTTTGTGTCAAAATCCAAAAATCCAAAAATATAGGCACCAAGGTATTTGTTGAAATATCTTGTGCTTATTCTTATCCCTATTAGGTTTATTTGATTTTTTTTTTTATAATCACTATTTTCATTCTTAGTTTCATCTTGGTGATTGACAAAAGTGGCATTGGAAAATACAAAAAAAAAGATATTGTAAAAGTCAAAAAAAAAAAGTGGAGTGAAAGTTTGTTCTATTAAGCACCCATAAAAGATTTTTGATCAAGGGTTTTTAAAAGGCATATTTGAGCATATAAACAAGCTCAAATATTGAATAGAAAATAAACAAGAGCCGGCAATCCCAAAATTGCATTTTGCTTATCGAAATTGCTTGATTGGTTGACCTTTGGTTAGAATCTTAGTGAACTATTTTAGTATCATTTTTCCACAAATTTGATAAGTGTTGTGTCATGTTTTGAGCCTTGCTTGCTATGTTCCTATGTTACTTGTGGTTTTGATCATTTATGCACTTGTGTGTGAATTAGTTGCATATCATTTGTATTTGTTTGTTGGCTTGAAGCACAACTACACTTGATCTTATCTAAATTACTCGGAGATTGAGGGTAACTAAGAGTTGTGAGGAACATCTAAGGGTGTGTTAAAAGAAAAGAGAGAAAGTGAGGTATATATACAATGGTGAGTGACGAGACAATAAAAGGCTTGGCCGCATCCCTCCAACAAGTGTTGGGAGAGATAGCTAAAATCAACACAAGGATGGCCAACGTAGAGAAAAGTGTGGCTCAAGGGTCTCACATGGCTGATGACGAAGGTGGAAATCGTGAAAGAGTTTTTTTATGATCCTCTAGATAATGAGGGTGAGGAATCCGTCTAAGGAGATTATGGGGTTAGAACACCTAAGCAAGGAAATCAGAGGAACAACAGTCATGCCCTTCCTATCAATCAAACTTATAGGAATGTGCCTACATTTACCGAATCATCCAACCCGGAGGAATTCCTTGATTGTATATAGAAGATGAAGCTGTACTTCAAATGCCACACCATGGAAGAGCAACAAAAGGTCAATTTAGCCACCATGGAGATTGATGTATATTCTCTTAGTTGGTGGAGCATTTGAACCAAAAGATGGCTACAAGAGGATAGGAGAGAGGTCGATAAAGGTGTGGGCTATCTGGATCAAACAATGAGGGTTAGGTTCATTCCTTCCTATTTATGCAAGACTTGAGATTGAAGTTGCAAGGGTTTCATCAAGGCAAGATGTCTGTGGATGAGTATTTTAAGGAGATGGAGAAAATGATGACAAGAGCGACAACATAAGTGGATGAACTCGAGGAGTCTTTGATTGCAAAGTTCATGACAGGTTTGAATCATGAGATAGCAACTACATGGATATGTATGATTACGACACGTTGGCAAAAGCTCAGGCCCTTCCTAAGTCTATCATAATCGAGCAACAATTAAAGAGGAAAGGAAAAGGGCAACATTCAAGTGTGTCCTATTCGAAACCCTATCCTAAGTTTCAAAAGTCAACGAAGCCTCATGAGGAATACAAGAAACATTTCGGCGGAATTACAATCAATGAAGCTCCTAAAGCTAAAGGAACTTTTGATCACAATGGAGGATCAATAAAGAAACACCGTGATATCATTTGTTTCAAGTGCCAGGGACATGGTCATATTAGCCCAAATTGCCCTAACAAGAAGACTATGATCTTGAGAGGACTTGAGGTGGTAACAGATCGAGAATGTGAGATTGAATCTAGTGATGGAGAGGAAAGGTCACCATTTGAGCAGGATGGGAAGGAGATCTTAGAGACTATGCCACTTCATACTCTAGTCTCGGTGAGGGTTCTTAGTACATAGATGAAGAAAGACTCAATGGAGGAACAACGAGACAACATATTTCATTGCTAATGTTTCGTGAAGGACATGTGTTGCAACATGGTCATTGACGCCGAGAGCTATACCAATGCTGTGAGCGAGCTCTTAGTGAAGAAGTTGGATTTTCCCACTACTTGGCACCTCGAACCGTACAAGCTACAATGATTGAACCAAAGTGGAGAGTTGTGTGTGAAGAAGCAAGTTCTTATCACTTTTCAATTCAATGAATTTGAGGATTAGGTAACTTGTGATGTAGTTCCAGTGCAAGCATACCACATCTTGCTCAAAAAGCCATGGCAATATGATAGGAGAATCCAATATTATGGCTACTTAAACTGGGTTAGCTTCTATCCAGGAAAAAAAAAGATTCATTTGAAAGCATTAACCTCGTAGCAAATTGTTGAGGATCAAACCTTTCTTCACAAACACCATCTAGAATATTTGAAGTCAAAACCAAAAAATAAGAAAAATGAGAGCATGAGTGAGAAAAGAGTGAGGAAAAGAAAAAGAATAGGAGAAATGAGAAAAAAAAATCCAGAGATGATGTAAAAATCCAAAGTGAAACAAAATGTGAGACGAATGAGTTGGAGAGTTTTTATGAGGGAAAAGAAACTGTGGAAGAAAAAAATGAGATGGAAAAAGAACGTGTGAGTGGTATGAAAGAAGAAAAGCAAGTAACTAATTGTTTTAAAACTAACTGTGCTAACACTCATTGTCATACACTACATGATCTTGTTTCTAGTGTTTCGTGTGTCTTACAAGGACAAAGTGTAGGAAGGAAGTTTAATTTGTGAATGAAGGAAAGAAGGATTCACAAAGGAGAGAACTAAAGAGCCATTTAGGAGGAAGTGAACTTTCTATGGAAAAAAAAGGTGGTATAACGACCTTAAATTTGAAAATGGACATGAGGTAATTTCTAGTTATCCTAATATGAATATGTCCCTAGTGTTTCTCATCGAAGGTAACCTCCACAATCCTTACTTAAATACAAAAGAGCATAGAAAATTTAACTTCTTATGTGAGAAATTTGTTGCATGATAAGGAATTAAGGAAGACACCTGGGGAGGAGAGCATGGGGAAGTTGCTCCTAAACAATATTATTAAGTCCCAAATCTTGAGGTATGAGTATAGGAATAATCCGACCAAGCTAATCTTCTCAATTCCAAATTTTGAGATTTCTAGTCGAAAAATAAGTTAGTGATATACCTTACATTTGGATACTAACTTTTTCATGTAGTATGGAGGATTGGGCAAGGTTAACTGGAATTTTTATGATGTGTTACAAGCTTTGTTTGAGAATGTTGATCATGAAGTAGGTATTGTGCATATATTTTTTAATAAGAGTAATTCTGCATTTTCATGTAGGATTAACGTATTGATGAATAATGTGAAATTGGATTTTATCATTTGCAACACCTATAAGGATCCATTTTGACCTTATAAGGGTGTGTGTGGGGCGAAGAAATTGATTTATAAGGGTTTCCATGAAAATGCTACCATATGTGAGATCATTTTGGGGAAATAGCTAGAAAGGAGACTTTTTGTGATGTAGCTGTGGTGAAACAGTTCCATATGCTTGAAAATCATTTGTTTGATCATAAGAATGCGTTAAAGAAGGGAAATAAGTTTTTACCATTCTTACATAACCATAAATTTTTGGTTTTTGATTGTAAAAGTCTTAAAATAAGCATATGGATATCTTTTATTGGGCATGTTTTTTTGTGGACACATTGTCTTGAACTATTTTGATGTTAATAAGGAACATCTTGAGTTCATAGATTTCATGCATGATCATAAATTGTTATTTGATTGCAAAAATAGATATTGTTTGGGTGAACTTGAAGTAACATGTGAGATCGGGAGCCTTCGAAAGATTGAGCATTACCCTTTCTTAAATCTTGATAATCCTAACATTTTGATCTACGTTGCAAGAACCAGTGTGGAGGCATAAATTCCACAAAGAGAAACTACTTTTTTTATTAAAAGCTTGAAGAGTCAAATTTTGAAATTTTGAAGCTAGAGGAGGAGTCAAATATGAGTCATAGAGATCATGCCTTTTTAGACTTTTTGTGTGGTAATAAGTTCCAAATTTTATCTTATTTAAGGTTATATGAAGTATTGGATGTACTATCTAAAATTCCAAATTTTGAATTACTGTTGAGAAATAACGAGTAGAAAATGAGTCATAATTGAGCCTTTGAGTTTTGAACCAAATGACCTACATTTTGAGTAAGATGTGAATTCTTTGATGTGTGGAACTTAACGGAAGTGAATTTGAAGCTGTCTGGAAGGAGTTGGGTGCATATCTTTTAAAATTAATTGTTGTATGTTGGCAAATGTCTAAAATTGAAAAAATAATGATGGAATGTGCTCATTTTAATGATATATATAAATATTTAATTTCATTTTGGACTTGTGAAAAATTGTGTTTGAGCATAATTGTAAAAGTTAAGGTTTATGACCTTTGTGAAGTCATTATTGTCTTGAATGTGAGTTTAAATTTAAAGGAGTCTAATTGTGAATTCTCTTTTGTAGGTGTCCCAAGGATGATGGAACATCCTTTTAAAGAAGGGGGATGGTGTAACCACCATTTTAAGGATATTGAAACTTGAGGATGATGAGATCGAGTGGAGGAAGGAAGACCTAGATGAGAAGAACCGAGATGACAAAGAGATGGGAAGAAGCATGTATCAAAGGACAAATCAAAAGCAAACAACACTACATTGCCTTTGCAGACCCAGATTTGAAATTTAGGAGTGCGTGGCGTGCCGAGTGACAGCTAGAAAAGAGAAATTGAGTGGAAAATGCATTTTGGGAGCACATCAACATCGCTTGGTACAAGGCGCACCCCATTCACTTTTTTGGTGTGCTTTGCACCGCTGGCAAGCAAGAAAGAGCGAATTGAAGAGAAAATGTCATTTCTAAACATATATGATGCTACCTTGTGGAAGGGTATTAGAGTCAGCGATTAGGCACTACAACGCACCTCTCCCGCTCTAAAATTGAAGTTTTTAAAAAATGTGAAATCTAAATCTCGGTGTCGCAACTTAGCTTAGGGGCACCAGTTTATGCCAAAACGGCACTACCGTGTGCCATTATTGCTCTAAAATTGCAATTTTGCCAAAGTTGCTACTTTTGGCTTTGACACTTCTTACTCCATTTTTAAGTGTTTCTAGTTTCAATTTTTAAGTCCTCAAATTAATATAAATGCATTTCAATGTGTCTTGAAATTGAATATGAAGGTCAATTGGTTAGTTTGAAGTTAGTTAACAAGTACAATTGGATCCCATGCAAATTGTTTAATTGCATGGTTTTCCCTAGGGCTTTTAAAAGTCTTTCTTCCTCATTTATAGCCTTTAATTACATCTTCCATGCAAGTGAAAGAACAAATAGTAGGTATCAGAACGTATCATAGAGCATGTATCAACAGTGTAGTCAACAGTAAGGAAGTCAATAATAGATAACCAACATAAAGAGAGAATGCATCCTATACTAAGTCCGCTCATACCCCCAGACCCTGTCAATGTGCATCTGTGCCTCCAGGAGGATTTATAAAAATGTAAAGTAACAAGGATCAATATAATGTGTTGACTAAGAATAAGTAACAACATAAGTACAATAGCAGATAAGGAGAAAGTAAGTAATACATAATAACATCACATTGTCCCATACCCGTGCTTCAACCACAAAACATACATAGATGCACGTGATGCATGACCTAACATACACCTATCTACCCTATATGTAGATACAGAAATGGTGCCTAGGCTGCCACCTACCTACCCATCACCATGCACACGGCCAGGTGATCCTACGTCAGTCCACACCATGCTCAAGGCCAGGCGGGTATCATCTCGACGCCATGCTCAAGGCTAGGCGGAGGAAATCGTCTCAACACTATGCTCAAGGCCAGGTGGAGGCATATAATGCCATACTCAATGCCAGGCTAATATGAAGAGGAATAGCTTACCACAACCACATATTGGCTCATGTAATAATGTCATCAAACAGGCAACCTAAGTACTAGGTTTACATGCCTCAATTTCTACACCAAGACGCACTTAAACAACTCGTCCCTAGGTTCCAACAATCTCATCATAAAGCAGGCATGTCCAGGCTAGACAAGTAACCGTACATAATGTCATACCCATAATCTCATCAACCAACAATTAAGCTAGCATTAAGACTCAACAACCCGGGTCACTATAGACCCATGTAGCTCAGGCTGCGGTCATCTCTAACATCCCCGCGGTCATGAGACCGCGGGTGTAGCCGACCACGAAAAACGGCATTCGCCGCAGTCATGGCATGACCGCAGCAATGTGGACTTGGCAGACTGTGGAAATTTACATTCACACTCACATGATGCACTCCTGATGTGCAGACCCATTGCAGCACCTTTCTCCTTCCTCAAGACATTACATACATACTATATACAAACCCAGGAGCAAGAAAATACAGGAGAGTAGTGAAGGAAAAACTAATCAGGGTATTTTATCCCTTGCTTGAATTCAATGAAAATTCCAGTGCTTACTCCAACCTCGATCAAATCTCAAGCTTCTGCCTATATCAACAGCAATCACCATTTCCAATATTATTTCTTCTCATCACCCAACAGACCATTCAAATCAAAGAGGAAAATGATAACAGATAGAGATTTAACTCCTGTCACAATGGCACCACGCACAACACACACTTGATCAATTCGAGAAAGTCTTGCAAGAGAGCTGAAGAAGTCGGCTCTGGGGAAAAATGGGAATGAATGAAACAGTGAAGATGAGGTAGATTATCAGTAGCTACAACCTTATGTATACCCATAGATATATAGGCTATATGGGCCCAAGTGGGCCTACGGAGAGTGGGTTGGGCATAATTAATTAGCTGGGCTATACATTCCTCTCCCCTTAGGGTCATGTCGTCCTCGAAATCATACAGTAAGGAAAAGCAAAATTGAACAAAGGGTTACCTCAAGTCACGAGTCACAAATCAAAGTTCGGGTACTTGGCACGCATCGAATCCTCGGTCTCGCAAGTGGCATCCTGGCGTCCGTGCCTCGACCAAAGGATTTTCACCATCCGAATAGTTTTATTTCTCATAACCTTTTCTTTCTCATCAATCATGGCTACCGAATGCTCCTCATACTATAAACTCGTGTCCAACTCAATCTCATCCGATTGGACGATCTTATTCGAATCGGATACAAACTTGCGAAGTTGAGAGATGTGAAAAATGTCATGTGCTCGACCAACCTCCAGTGGCAATGCAAGGTGATACACAACCTTCCGAACGCGCTCAACAATCTCATATGGACCAATGAACCGGGGACTCAACTTTCCCTTGATCCCAAAATTTCTCACTCCCCTGACTGGCAAGACTCTCAACAACACCTGATCACCAACCTAAAACTCAAAATCCCGGCGTCCTAAATCTGCGTAACTCTTCTGACGATACTGGGCCTCCATCATCCGTCTCCATATCCCCCTCACTACCTCGGTTGTCTGCTCAATCAGATCGGGTCCTAAGACTGGCCTATCGGCTAGATCATCCCAACACAAGGGAGTGCGACATCGTCGTCCATAAAGTGCCTCGAAGGGTGCCATCCTGATGCTCAAGTGATAATTATTGTTGTAGGCACACTCAATCAAATCTAGTCTATCCTCCCAGCTACCCTGAAAATCAAGCATACATGCCCGAAGCATGTCCTCAAGAGTCCGGATGGCTCTCTTGGTTTGACCATCTGACTATGGGTGCCAAGAAGTACTCATACTGATGTTTGTGCCAAACGCCTTCTAAACATCCCTTCAGAACTGCGACATAAACCGAGAATCCTAATTTGACACAATCTCCTTCAAAACCCCAAATCGTCTAACCACATGTTGAATGTACACCTGAGTTTCTGCTCCATACTCCACGTCAACCTCATTGGGATGAAGAGGACACTTTTGGTCAACCGATCGACCACCACCCAAATCGTGTTCATACCACGTATCGTCCTAGGCAACCTGTCACAAAGTCCATGTGACACTGATTCCCATTTCCATTCGAGAATCTCAAGTGGATGTAATAATCCCATCGGTCTCATGTGCTCAGCCTTAACTTGCTGGCACGTCGCACATCTTAATACGAACTCTGCTACCCCCCTTTTCATCTTGCTCCACCAATACGTCTGTCAGAGGTCTATATACATCTTGGTAGCGCCTGGGTGAACTGAATATGGTGTACCATGAGCCTTCTCCATCACCCTCCTTTTCAGATCATCACACGCAGAGGGTATACACCATCGACCCCCACATTGAACAACACCCTGATCGTCAACCCGAAAGCCTAGAGCTCGACTCGACTGAATCTTCGCCCTCAATGCTTCTATCTCACCATCCCTTGACTGACTCACCCGAATATCCTCCAACAGTGAAGGAACCGCGACCAAACCGTGAAGACAATGTTCATCCGTGTAGCAAGGTCCCAACTCAATCTCCAATCTCTTAAACTCCCTCCTCAACTCCAACACCGTGATCAAGGACTCCACAGTGTGCTGCTCCTTCCTACTCAGTGCATCAGCCACTTTGTTCGCTTCCCCTCGATATACTGGATGTCCGTGTCATAGTCCTGTAGCAACTCCAACCACCACATCTATCGGCCACTCATATGGTCCTACGTATACAAACACCTCATGTTCTTGTGGTCTGAGTAAATCCTACTCTTTGCTCCGTAGAGGTAGGGTCGTCAAATCTTCAGAGCATGGACAACTACCACCATCTTCAAATCATGTGTAGGGTAGTTCAACTCATGGGGCTTCAACTGTCGAGAAGCAAAGGCGATCACTCTCCCGTGCTGCATCAAGACACAACCCAAACCACGCTGTGATGCATCCGTATAAACCTCAAACTCTCCTGAATCATTGGGTAGTACTAGGATTGGCGCCTCCGTTACTGCCCTCTTAAGCTGCTCAAATTCTCTCTCACAGTCATCATCCTATCTGAACTTCACATCCTTCCTCAACAGTCATGTCATGGGTCACGTCTTGAGAAGCCCTCAATGATCCGACAATAATATCCAACCAACCCCAAGAAACTGTGGATCTTGCTCACGTTCTTCGGAACCTGCCATCTCAACACTGCCTCCACCTTCGCCAGATCCACTGATATGCCTGCCCCCGAAACAATATGTCCTAGGAAGGACACCTGCTCCAACCAGAACTTGCACTTCAAGAGCTTAGCATAAAACTTATGCTCTTGAAGCATCATCAAACCGTCCTCAAATGTCTCTTATGCGCCTGAGGACTTGGTGAATACACGATGATATCATCAATGAAGACCACAACGCATCTGTCCAACAAAGGCCGAAAAACTCGGTGCATCAAATCCATGAAGACTGTAGGTGTGTGCGTCAACCCAAATGGCATCACTATAAACTTGAAATGTCCGTATCTCGTCCTAAAGGTCATCTTCAGCCTATCTACCTGTGCGACTCGAATATGATGATAACCTGATCTCAAATCAATTTTAGAGAAGATACATGCTCCTCTAAGCTGGTCAAACAAATCATCAATATGCGGCAACAAATACCTGTTCTTGACCTTGATCTGGTTCAACCCCCTATAATCAATGCACATCCGCATACTACCGTCTTTTTCTTGACAAACAACACCGGCGCACCCCAAGGTGAACTGCTGGGCTGGATGTACCCCTTCTTCAACAACTC
>MAYD01414449.1:0-16741 GCA_001909325.1 Ruellia speciosa
TCAAATAAGTGATATTATTCATGTAACTCGCCGAGTGCAAGTTATGTGAATAATTGAATATTTCAAGCCAAATTCATAGAATTTCAAATTTGTAGTCTTGAAAATTCCCTAATTTATAGTTACTCTCATCGGTTGAAATATGCAGCATTTGTAATCCAAAAAAGGGATGCTGCATTTAAGTTTCATGTTAACTACTACTTTATGTAAATTAAATTCAAATCAAATTACATATTTAATATTAGAAATCAACATATAATTGGATTTTATTTTAACAAAAGGTCAACGTATTTGAATAGTATAAACAATTAAATTTATGGTGCTTGGTATTATTATTAAATAAAAAAAGTACGATGTAATTCTTAAAGCAGATCCAATAAATTTAAATTCATTGCGATTCCAATTTTGATATGCGAATCAAACACCCCGTAAAATGTGTTTGTTTGTATTAGAGTTATGCTAGATCACAGATAATGATTTTTTTTTTTTCAATCCTAAGTAACATTATTCATCCACCATTATCTTAATTTATATGTGAAGAAAATGATTGTCCTCTCTCTCTCTCTTTAATTTGGGGTATTCGCCTAATTTTTTTTTTAATTTAGTGAGCCTTTTCCATTTTCTATATTATGGTTAGTGATTATAGAACTAAGGGGTATTTGGTTGCTACACTGAAATGAGAATTCAATAAATTTCTTTTAGGGTTTCGTTTGTCTCTTTTATTTAATAACAACCCTAAATTATGCAATGAAAACTATTATACCAAACAATCTTTTACACTTGATTTGAATCAAAACGTTGCAACCAAATGCCTCCAAAGTAAAAGGGAATTAAAGGACTAGACTAGCAAGGCGAAGTTGGTCCTGAGAGATGGTTCAATAAACCTTAATAAACGAGATGGCTATAACTGTGTATCCAGTGGGTGTGAAAGTGACTCACAAAGCTCATAGGAGCGAGAGATAATTTTTTGTTGATAATTAACACACCTATATGGATTTATTTGATAATTAATTACTTGTTGCCCATTAGCTAATATTATATCCATTTCTTTCTATTTGTTACATTTTTTAGGTATCTATTTTGAAATAAATGTTACATTACTATATTTAATAATTTCCCCCCTCAACCATTAAAAAATAGTCTATGTTATCACTTCACCAATTAATAAAATTACACAATCCTCATTAATTCTCTCTCTTCAAAAAATATCATGCATGGCTAACTCAAACATAACAACTAACGAAGGAAGTGGTGGTTAGCTAGTCGTATTAGGGAACAGATAATTAATTTAGGGCATATTTGACATTAAACTGTTAACAGTTAAATAATTATTCAATGATAATTGATTTAATTAGTTTGCTTGATTATTAACAGTGGTTGATATTAAAAATTTAGTAAAATTATTTGCTGTAAACATGCAAAAGGAACTTCCAAAAAGGCGAAGTATATATTATATAATAAATTAAAACTGCTTCTTTCCATTCCTTTTAAAGTTGTTCTTTACAAATAATATATTCTTACATATTATTATTATTATTATTATTATTATTATTATTATTATTATTATTAAAGCATTGGTATTACAATTTTATTTTTTGTTGTAGAAATAAAAATTAATCCCAAGTTTTACTTGCAGGTGCGAATACTGATGATGAAAACTGTCACTATTTTTTTTGGCCATACATAGACTGTGATCCAGGCTCAGGGGAGCAGACAAAATGTTTGCCTGCATGTCAAAGACGATGTGGTCCAAATGTCACTGCCGGTTGCGGATATACTGAGGATGGACCCATGTGTTCATGTTCATTCAAATCTCCGGATTGCAAGACCGATCCACGCTGCGAAGATTAGTTATACTTTTTATAGTACCCTGTTAAATACATACTTCATAATGCATGCATTGATCAAACAAGAGAGGACATAAGGATCTTTGAGGTATATGTATGTTATCTTGATTTCTTGAGTCAGTACTTATGATTTAAGTGCTGACGCACAGTGCATTCACACATTGTGAAAATGAATTAATAAAATAAATTGGGCATTGAAATGATAGAATTAAAACAAAATAATAAATGTTAAATCCCTCGATCCAATCTTATGCCTGAGGGGGTTATTTGTGATACAATTTCATGATTCACATATATAACGTGCCTATATTATGAATAATGTAACGTTTAAAAAAAAACTCAGTTAGTACAAGAAATATCAACAACTAGCAAACACTTGTGCTTTGCCAAAACCACCACTTTCCCACATTGGTGTAAGCAGAAGATTAGAACATAAAACCGGAAACACGAACATCTCACGAAATGTTAAGCATAGCTATTAGGTAGTAACATGGATCATTTTGGTAATCTTAGATAAAACGATGCTCTCACCAAGGGGTTCATCCATGACCTTAATTACGGGGGATGGATGTCGGTTTTTACACCGGCGATCACTAATGTATGTATGTGGGAATTAAATAGCTGATAATGATCTATGTTTTGCGTAGATGATTGTGATATATTTATTTTCTCAAAATTGAATTCCGGTAAGCAAGAAATAGATGGCTAAATGTGACTAATTAATTAATGAGTAAAAAACTAATTAAGGAAACAGAATCCTTGTCCCACATTAATGACACAACTATATTAGTTACTGTTTATAAGGTTTAAGACCTAACTTGTGGAACAAAAAGCATACAAGGCATTTAAACGTGGGTTCAACTCACATGTATGTCCACCTGTCGAGCTGTGCTTAGCTCGAGCCCATGCCTTTGCACTTAGACTTTCGAATGGGCTTGAACTATGACGGATGCTAATTTTTTGGGCCAATTGACATTGCAAATTAAATTAATTTGCTGCCCGGCGTGCTCATTTCTGCAACTCTCATTTTGGCCTTGTCTCCCTTGCTATCTTGCGGTGCTACGAGACCACCTCGACTCCCCTACCATTTCTGTTTTTCTGGTTTTAAAATATTTCTGTAATTTTTTTATTTTTGTAGGAGACCTATAAACCAAACCTAGAATGCGATGTTTGTACCTCAACCACAATGTAAACGGCAGGCTCAGCCCCAAGAAGCTGCAAAACAAATAGCTCATATAGTCATATAGAGTCCTATTTCAGCGAGTAACCTAATTCATTTCACTGTCACAACCAAGTCCAACCTCCAAGAATGATCAAACTAAAATTTTGGCCGTTTCCTCGTTGGAATCCTAATTTGGAAATCAAACTCATAGCAGAATAACAAAAGGAGGAAAATGAGCTTTAATTTGTGACAGGAAAAGAATTGGGGATTCTTGGAGAGCATAAAGCAGCCATGGCTGCAACTAATATAACGCAACAGCTCAGTCCTGGGAATATTGGTTGCATTGTACAGTTTATAGTTATTTTCAAAGGGTTTATGTCTGTGGAGTTCAAGGAGAATTGAGTGGTGAGAAATGACATCAGATAAGAGGGTCTTTTTTTTTTTTTTTTTTTTTTTTTTTGGCCACCAAAATGTGTCAACCACAAAACATGTTTTCACTTGTTTTTGCTGAGACCTTTTGTTTCCTTCCCAGCCCGGCCCTTTTCATGCATTTTGATTGTTTGCACTTCTGTAAGAATATTTCTTGAAACATACTGCCTGAAGGAAGCCTGCAATCAGATCCAAGTCTCCAACAATAATTCTGCGGACAAAAGGTAGAAAACCTATATACATGTGTTTTTGTGTGTGTGTGTGTCTGTTCAAAATAATACATTAAGATGGCGTTTAGAAAGAGGGAAATATAGGATGACACGAGCAGAGTTCAAGGAATTTATCTTCCATGGCTGCGTGTAAATATTCAATAAATCATTGCATGCTCTCTATCGCTTCTCATCATGAGTCTAACGTTGTAAGACAAAACATCTTTGTGTCATCAGGAAGATTATATCAGACGGAAAAGAACATATCCAGTCCTTTCGAATGAATGTAGATCTGAAACTAGAAGGAGAATTCTAAGTTTTCGGCTGCATAAACTTTATTATTGACAGAGAGTTTCATCAATGAGAAGAAAACTACCAGGGAAGTTGAACTACTATGAAGATAAACCAGAAGACAACACCCATGAGGCAGTCAGAGAATACATAGCAATAAGTTAAATGAGAGCTTCAATGTCATCTGAGCTCACTGCTGATCCATTTGGTTGATCCTCCGACCGCAGCTGACTTGACACATTATCTATGGCAGAATTGAGCTGATCAATCTTCTTGGCCAGTTCCTTGCGCTGCTTCTGTGGAGAATGCATCATGTGAATTAGTTACTGATGAAAGAGATAATAGACTTGGGGATAGAACCAAATTCCAAAGTACAGTTTCGGTAAGGTTATATTCAGTTAACGTTTTGAGTTTTCATCACTTGTTACATTTCTCTGCTTTTATACTAAAGAAACAGAAAGTTTAAATCTTACATTCTCCAGCATAGAACACCAGTTACATTCAACGATTCAGTAATTGTTATATATGATATCTTCTTATTTCTAAACATTGAAAACTTCATAGCAACTATACATCAACTTTTGCATAGTAAAACAGTACGAAAAAACAGGACTTCATAACACTTGGAAGTTAAGAAACTTAACAGAAAGTTGCAGCCACCAATTTCATTTGCATTATAATGCATCACTTGTGGAATTGAATGAAGTCAACGTAGGACGATTACATTAGGCTGACTTCTAGATAAACTTAAACGTTGCCAAAAAGATTGCAAGCTTATTATTTTGCAAATTCTTCTTTACCAATTCTTTCTCAATGCACTTCATACTATAATCCATTACTGGGATTTCCACCAAAATGAAAAGATGAAGATAGATTATTATAGACAATAAGAAAGTTGGGTACCTCCAAAGCTTTTTCTTCATCATAGATAAATTTGGGCAGTTTCTTCATAAGATCCTTTCTGTCAGCTTCAGCTCCAGTTAAGGCCTTGCTAATCTATTGAACAAGAGATCATTCCAATGGCAATTTATAATCAGTTCCTGTCTTGCAGAATGGCAAAACACTAAAAGTACACGGAACAGGAGGTGTTCTATGCACAGATAGTGCATCCGTTAGTTTCTGTTTTGATCATCATATCACCTGAGGAGCATAAACACAGCTAAGCGTCCCAGCAATTAGTCCTCCTAAAACAAAGCCACCAACAAAAAGACCTGCACCGTTTGGCCCTCCATCATCCCTACTGTCAAATGCATAAAACAAAAGATTCCTTTAGAAGCTTCTCATAATAGTACTAACAAATGAAAAGTCATTCTTCAAGTTAAATCAAGTCTATTTTTGTTTATATCTCCATCAGCATATAAACACTCATTGACAACAAAATATATTCAGATATTCATATTCACAAATGGAACCTCATAAAGATCACTGCCACACATTTGAACTGTGTTCATGTTGCACAATGAAACAAAGCGGCTGAACAGAAAGCGAACCACAGCATCAGAACAAACTGGAGCTAGTATAAGCATAAATGCAGTGGAATCACATTCCATTATGAAATACCTATAGGTTGCTTGTATGCTTAATGCCTTTCTGTGATTGGATGATCCCGAAGTGCCCCTAAATCTGAAGTCCAAATTTGCAGGCCTGACACATGGATATGCTGACTTCAAAGATGTACCTTACATGAAGGAAACAAAGTAACATCAGAATGAAATGCAGATTAGATGGCAACATGCAGCCACCGTAAACTTATCAATTAATCAATTTTTCCACCCATTCTAATGTTCGACTAGCTGAACCGTAACAGAGGGGTAAAAGAATAGCTAATGATTATTGTAATGTTGCTGATAATTGGATTTTATGTTCTTAATCTTGGGTCAAATTTCCCACAACCATCTCCAGTGAACAAAATACAGTGGCATTGCTAATTCAGTTTAACGAGTGAGATCTAAAATAATAATTGTTGGGTTTGGTGCCTTAAATTTGCAAACCCCTTTCAGAATTACTCAAAACCCTGTATTCAGTTCCGGCAAAAACAAGAAATTGAAGCTATAAGGAGCCTAAAAACAGAAAACACGCAAGAAGATCGCGAAGAAAAAAGGGGGGAGGGGGTGATCAGCTAAACGGCACCAAGAAATGAATAGCTTAGAAATGAAAAATTGGGGAAGAAAGAAGGTAGGCCAGTAGGGTATGGAAAAGGGAAGAAAACTTACGAGATGGACAAGGGATGGGTGGAGGTGTTTGAGAAATGAGAATTGAATTGGATAGAAGCGCCATTGGTGCGGACGGCAGACGGCAGAACAGAGAGAGAAGTTGGAATGGGAAGGGGAAGGGGAAGGGGAAGGGGAGGGGGAGAGCGTGCGACAGCCAAGAGTGGAGAGATAAAATGTATAAAATGGTATAATATGGGAGGATAAAATGGTACATACTCAATTCTCCTTAAAAAATGTAGAGGGCTAAAAAGACTTATAAAATAAGTGGGAGGGAGTATGTTTTTTTTAAATGTCGTATTTATCTTTCTACTTATTAATAAATTATTAAATTCTTCTCCATCTACTTCTTTTTTCTACTTTTTTTTTTTTTACTATTTTTCTTAAATATCATGTTTAGTATTATTTAAATTCAAATGGGATAACAACCTAATTTGTTACTACTCCTAGTATTTAAGTAAAATTAGTGGTTGATATTAAATTTATATGTTATGAAATAATATATAATTAACATTATAATTGATCCCTATTTAGAGCGATTAATATAAATAAAATTGTGATAAATTTTAAAAATAACAGCGGAATATTGAAACAAAACGTTGGGAAAATGAAAGCAATAAGAAATAAAAGATTCAATTTGATATTTATTAAAAAATTTAAAACCTCCCGATAACGATCGGACTGTCCGGCGCAAGTTGATCTTTAAAATACTATTTATAAACATTATATATATATATATATATATAGACAGGGAATCGAAATTTAATCCATGATTTATTAAAAGCTTTAGTAATCAATCTCAAGTTAAATTTTATTAAAAATATATTTTTCAATTAATATAATTTTTTAATTTAATCGATCATATACTTGAGTGCACTATATTATAGATGTAAATTGTAACAAATATTTTGGGGTTAAGTTATTTAGGGTAAGGTTTTAATACATTTTATTATTTAAATTTAGAAAAATATGGACCTAACTCTAATATTTATTTTAATTCGGTGTAAATTCTAACTCTTTTTAAAATCGGGTATTTAAATATAACTTCCCCCCACACACATATATATAGGTTGGGTAATAAAGAGTAATCACCTGTAACTCGTGCCACAAGTAGCATGGAGCAATGCTTTAAGATCAATGCTTTAACTATTAAGCAAGAGTTTATCTCGCACTATTGCAATATTTATATTAATACAATAATTTATATACGTAAATTTTGTTGAGATTGTGGCTCCAACGTAGGATAAATATTACATGTTGGTTAAAGAAGTGAGTTTAATCTTGTTATGGTAGAGTATAATCATAAGAATTTTATACATATTGAAATGTGATTATTGCTCCTTCATAATTTATTCTACCTATAAAAATTTAATATGTGATCAAAGCGGTTGTAATTATTTATTATTTGACAATGTATTAGGGTATATTGAAAGGAGGTGTGGGCAAGGCAAATGGTGGAGAAGAGCATAGGTACAAAATAAATTGGGTGATATGGTAATGGTTGATGCTGGTGGTTGTCGGCTTGGCCGCCTATGTAAAGACACAGACAGAGTCGGGTGCCGGCCTTAGTTCTCATCAACATTATATATTCTATTGCCTCTTGTAGCTATGTGGCCAAACCACCTAAGACAACTGCTCCCTGCACAAAAAGACACCCTTTTCTTCCTTACCTCACCTTCCTCCTTAGCTTTAAGCCTTTTAACCAAATTTTTAGTTCCTACTTTATAATTTATAATTACCTACTCCAGGCTCCAGCAACCAGGACGACATTATATATGTTGATCTGAGCTTGTTGGTTGACAACTTGACATATATATTATTCATCTGCAGCATTACGCTCACGCTCACGCTCATCGATGGCTGGTGGAAGCTCATCGGGCGAGAGATCCCTTGAGCAAACCTCGACGTGGGCTGTTGCCATTGTTTGTGCTGTTTTTGTCCTCATTTCGGTTGCCATAGAGCATGGAATCCTGTCCCTTGGCAAGGTCTTATGTCCATATACTTTGATTTAATTTATCGGGTTAGTACATGCCCTTGTATGGGATCATTTTGATCATATGGAGTTTTGTGGTAATTTCCACAGTGGTTTCAGAAGCGTGAAAAGAAGGCCATGATTGAAGCTCTTGAGAAGATTAAAGCAGGTTCTTCAATTTTGTTTTTTGTCTCTCTTATTTTTTTCAAAGGAAAATTTAATAATGATATATAGATGATTTAGATATTAATCTGTATACATATTTATAGCTTGTGACGGTACTTATCTCCCTTTTAATTTAAATGATAATTTGATGAGAAGTAGTGAATGGAGAAAAAAATGGAGAATTTAATGATAAATGAGCATACTCCTAAATCATTATTTCACCTAAAAATTGAAAATTGAAATAAAGAAAATGCATCGTTTACTTCAGAATTGATGTTGGTGGGATTCATATCCCTTCTTCTCACCGTTGGAGCATCATACATTCCCCAAGTATGCGTGTCCGAAGCACTTGGGAACAAATGGCTCCCATGCGACAAGCACATTGAAGAAGGCGGCGACCAAGGCAAAGATATGGATCGAAAATTGACTCAAACAATTTTACCGAGACGCACTTTAGCCGGAGGTGGAACCGATGAGTATGACTACTGCAAAGGAAAAGTGAGGGATAAACTATTCACGCCTAATCAATTGCTTCCTCATTCATTTCGACAAATATTATGAAATTAGATGTCTTAACAGTAACTAATATATATAGTTCATAGTTGTGACATTTAAGCTTAAGTAAGTATAATTAAAAAATTTTGTTATTGCAGGGACAAGTGTCGTTGATATCATATACAGGGGTTCATCAATTGCACATTTTCTTATTTGTGCTCATTGTCATGCATGTCCTCTACAGTGTTGTCCTTGTGGCCTTAGCCCATGCCAAAGTAAGTATGCAACTAATTATAAATTCAAAGTAAATACAGTAACAAAGAAAATCCTAAAAATCGCATTTTGTTGTCTTCAATTTTTACTTTTTTTTAAAAAAATAAGTTAAATAAAAACAGCAGATGGCGAAATATTATTTCCTTGTCCAAATATGTGTACCATGCATCTTTTTATTGAATTAAGAATGTGAATAACAGATGAAGAAGTGGAAGGCATGGGAATCAGAGACTTCCTCCCTGGAATATCAATTCACTAATGGTAATTAAATTTTCAAATATGGTTTTCCAAATATTTGTATACTTAATTTATGTTACAAGAGAGAAAAATAAAAAATACTCCTCCAGATCCTGCAAGGTTTAGATTTGCTCATCAAACCTCGTTTGTGAGGCGTCATGCTGCAGCCTTCAAATTTCCGGGCATGAAATGGATTGTAAGAACCTTCATTACCTACACACACACATATATATAAATTTATATTTGTCTCTTGAGTTTCTAGACATTAAAGAAGGGATTTCATTTTAACTGAATTAACAATGCGCCAGATAGCATTTTTTAGGCAATTTTTTGGATCCATATCTAAGGTTGATTATATAACCATACGTCGTGGATTTATCAATGTGAGTTGCTTCTTCTCTCTAGTTACATCCTACATAAAAATATTGATTTAATTAGATTTTTACGCTATGTTCTAAATTGGGCAGGCGCATTTTGCACCTAACACGAAATTTGATTTTCATAAATACGTAAAAAGATCGATGCAAGACGACTACAAATCAGTATTGGGAATAAGGTTTGTACCATGTCGATTATTTAATGTAATGACGAGTAAAATACAATTACACAAACGACTGATAAAATCTTTTGCATGCGTGCGCGCGTCTTTCCTTTGCAGTATTCCGCTGTGGTTCTTCGCAATAATGTTTTTATTCCTCAACATTTACAGTAAGTCCTTTCAATTCATTACACATCTTAATTAGTGTTCGTCCTCAATGATCACCAAATTAAATTCAATTATTTTGTAGGATGGCATACACTTGCTTGGATCTCCCTAGTTCCACTATTTGTAAGCTCATTCCATGTGCAAATTAAATTACTTTCATACATATACATGAAAAGAAAAGAGCAAATATATACGCGCGGGTGGCTTTTTTAAATTATGGTGGTTTTTATTATTTTTCTTTCACAGATACTTGTGTTGGTAGGGACCAAACTTGAACTTGTGATCATGGAGATGGCACAACAAATCCAAGATCGAATGACGGTAGTCACCGGAGCTCCGATCGTGGAGCCGAGCAATAGCTTCTTTTGGTTTAATAAGCCACACTGGATTCTGTTTCTCATACATTTCACCCTATTTCAAGTGAGTATTTAACAGTATAGATATACATAGCAAACCTTATATATTCATATGCGGAGTGTTATATATTCGACAATTACAATTACCATGTATTTATCAATCCAAAACATTCTAACAAAATTCCTTGTCAGCAATGCATGTGGGCCAAAACCCTACTAAATATCGATCGATTTTGTATTTCTTTAATGTCATGATGATTTTTCTTTTTCCTGTGTACTGCAGAATGCATATCAAATGGCATATTTCTTGTGGAAATGGGTATGCACTTCTCAATAAATATTCAGTTTCTATTTTTATTAAACCAATCTATTATGTATATAAGGAAGGGGATCCTCTATCTCATTGTTCTTCATGTCCCATGATCCCATGTACATGCATGTATATTTAACTACATGAAAATATTTGAATTCTTGCAGTATGAGTTTGGAATCACAGTGTGCTTCCATGAGAAACTTTTTGAAATTTTGATAAGAGTTCTTCTTGGGGTCGCCCTACAAATATTGTGCAGCTACAATACATTTCCACTCTATTCTTTGGTAACACAAGTGAGTATTAAGGGTTGCTCTTATATCATTACATGTTCTCTTTTTCTTTTTTAAATGCTAGTATAATGAAATGAATTTGTTAATGAACAAAACCTATTTTGTTATACTCTTTTGTTTCTTAAATTTCCTCATCCTTGCCACTTATTACTAGGATTTGTAATATTTATTAACATGAAATTTGCAAATTAGATGGGATCGACCATGAAGAAATCGATATTTGATGAACAAACAGCACTGGCACTCAAAAAATGGCACCAGATGGCCAAGCAAAAGAAGAAAATGCGCAAAGTTGACACTGCAGATGTTTCTAATGCCTCGCCATACATGAGTGGAGAAACTACACCCACTCAAGGTTTCTCCCCGGTTCACTTGCTTCAAAAGTACAGGACAAGGGCAACACAAGATGTCGAAAGCCTTCCTCCATCTCCTAGATCATATATATCGGATGCTGAATTATCCGAGCTCGAGGCGTCCAATCATGGCACAAAAGAAACAATGGTACCCGCCGGTGAACAACAACAAACAAATATGCAGTTGCATCATAATGAGTTTTCATTTAAAAAATCTTCAGAATTTTCATAATCAAGGTGTGGGATGCATGTGAAGTATATAATGATTTTTTTAGATTTTTTCTGTGTCTGTCCTCTTTGATTCTTTTTGAATTTTGAAATCGTAAGTTGTAACCTAGCTAGCATTCCTGGTTGCACATTTGATAATTGCTCTGTCATAATATAATCAAGTTACTTAGCTAGGGGATCATAATATAATCTGTTCGTTAGGTTATGGATTGTTGGATAGTACAATACTCTTTCAGAAATAAAACAAAAATAGAAAACTGGAAAGTCCAAAAGCTTTAAACAAAAACAGAAAAGAAGCCGAGTTGATGGTGTCTCTTCGCAAGGAGAAATGTGTCGCGTGGGAGTGGAAACTTCGGAATGCCATAACTTGGTGTAGAAAACTTTGTTTTGGGCGAATAACATATCGATTTGGGGTAGCTTGAGAAGATCTACGCAGTGAAATTTGCCTAGTGGATTTCGGCCGACGGATTTTCAAAAAAACTCATTTTTTCATACTTTTTTCCACTTTTAAGCAAAATTTTCGTCGGCGCACCGTTTTCAAACGATGATATCCAAAAATCTACAACTAATTTTGAAGTTTTAAACTTTGAAGATCTTTGTTCTTGATGTTAGTAGCACGGTGCAAATTCTAAATATGGAAAATACTCAAAAAAATCTTTACAAATTATACATGTATATTTTCTGCGTACATGTTAATCATCTTGTTATATAGACTAACTGGTTCATGCTCCACTGTTTTGATTCCAAGATAGGGAGGTTATGAGTTCGAACCCCACATATTACATTTTTTGTAAACATATTTTTTATTTTCATATATATATATATATATATATATTGTTTACATCCATATTTTTTAATTCCTATGTTTAATTAAATAAATTATTATATATATATTAATTTATATATTTAATTAATTAAATAAATTATTATTATACATTTTATAATATTAAAATTATATTTATTTCATATTTTTACAATATTTATTTTAAATTTTTTTTAAAAAGGGGTGAAGAACGGGGCTACAAACCAGGCGAGGAAAAAATTTTCCTCGCCCAGTTCCTCACCCCAATAAATTTTTTTAATTTTTTTTTAAAAAACGGGCGACGAAAAATGTTTTTCGTCGCCCGGTTTGTCGCCCGTGGGCGAGGAAAAATGTTCCTCGCCCATTTTCCTCGCCCGTACCCGAAAATTCTTGTAGTGTAATCTAATTGCCACGTGGCACTTAATTGCTAATTCTACTGCCATGTGGCAATTAAGTTGTTAATTACGTAATTAAATTCAAAAAGTACCATTTGAACCAATTATTAGTAAGTTAGTATACCAAATGAAACTTTTCAGAACATAGGGTACCAAATATATTTGAGTGCATACTTATGGTATCAAACAAACATTTATTCCAAAAATAATATATTACATAATTTTCATCCCTAATATTGAATGCTCAAAACTTAAAAAAAATATAAGGTATAAGAGATATAGGGTTTTGTGAGTATGAATAACAAGAGTTTAAGAGATATAGTGTTATGAGTAGGTAAAAAATAAATTTTAATTTAAAATAAACAATGAATTATTATTAATTTATATTTTTTTATTATTCATATAGGATAGAGAAAAATAAAAATTGAAAAAGTCGTATATATAATTAAGTTAAAAAGTCAAGGTAGAAAAATTTTAAGATGACAACTAAACATGATAAAATAATTTTGTTTAATTTCCCCTGTTATCCCCAAAAAATGCAAAGTTTAGGAAAGGAAGCCAAAAGATGGCACTAGCCAATATGGCCTATTTGGAGGGCCAATAAGACAAGTAGCAAGGCCAAGGGTTTGGGGGAATGCATAATCCCACTAACGCATTAAGGGGATTAATCTGCATGTAAGACTAATAGAGGTCGTTGAGAGCCATCGAAGAGGCTAGTCTAAGATTGAGGCATGGGAGGCCTTTGCACGCTACCAACGAAAGGGTTGACAAAGCCAAGGCCACATGACTCTGTATTAAAATAGACCCAGATTGGCCTAATGGACCAAAGCATGTAGAGGTCGGCCCAAACCACTTGAAAGAGGCCAATGTGCAACAGATGCATCTGAGACCTTTGGAAACACACGAAACGGCCGAGAAGACACTTTTGCAAGCAAGGGCCACATGATCCCATGTCAAAATAGGTCCCAAATGGCCTAAAAGGCTAATTCATGTGAAGGCTTGGATCGAATCGCAGAGGCAAAGCATGAGGGCCTCGAGGATAATGGGCTCAAAACTGAATGCCTCAACTAGAAATGGACTCACATGAATTGAGACCACTAGAATCCAGTAAGACCACAAGAATGCAAAGAAATAGGTCGGAGGCCAAAAGGAGTCCTAAACGAGTTTAGACACCAAGATTCGAATCTATGGAGACATGGGGTTGATTTAGACGAATTTTAGAGAAGATCTTGCTGCAAAGTCGGATTGGTTGGGATTTGATATCTTATTTTGTTCAATAAGTGGAATTCCACATAATTTAGAAGTCTATTTCATATCTTTTAGTTAGTCCTTCAAATTTTCTTTGTTTTATACTTTTAGGCATCTTGTGATCTTTGTCTCCATATACCGGTACACCTTCATGGCATGGTATACTCGTACATTTGAGTACTAATGCATTTTGGCAACATGGCATCCTGTCATCTAGGTACCCAGCATCTTAGTGTCCAAGTGCTGGAGCACCTAGATCCAGGTGTTCGACATCTTAGTATCCTAGCTCTCAGTAAATCTATGCTTGCGCTGCTCAACCCTTCAAAGGGTGCTTCTTCTCAATCATTTCAATGATTCGTGTTGCTCACCTTTTCAAAAGGTTATTCTATCCAATAGCTTGAGCACTCGGCGCTCGAGCATCTACACTCGCGCTGCTCACCCCTTCAAGGGGTTCATTCTCAATCATTTTAACTAATTTGTGTTGCTCAAAATTAAAGTGTTCATATTCTCAATCACTCCAAATGATTTGTGTTATTTGCTCTTTTAGGGGTTCATGTTGTTCACCCTTTCAAAGGGTTCATATTTTCAATCATTTCAAAGAATCTATCTTGGTCACCTTTAAAAAAAAAAAAGCTCTTCTCTTCAATCCTTTCAAAGGATTCATAATATTCTCATCCTTCCGAAGGGTGCTTGAAGAAACGTAGACACCAAGATAAGTGAGAACTTTTACTCCATTAAAGAGGATGATCCTATCAGCATAAATTATTAAAAAAAAAGCATAAAATAACACAGTAAGATTTTATAAGTATAAAATGGTATAGATCAGCATGCTCCATGGTCAAGTAGATATTTTTCCCATACCATCTCTCAACTGCAAGCCCCTTTTGCCGAGAGACCTTGTATGAACCCGCCTACTTGGGCATCCAACTTTGTAATACTCCAATTTCACTATCGGAACTATTACCGCCACATTCAATTTACTAAGAGAATCTTCCTAAAAACCCCAATAAACCATAATACTCAAGCTAATATCATCTTCCTATTAGAGTATGCTGAATTTTAGGAAACCACATTTCCTCTAATCACAACTCACTAACAACTTAGAATAACAACAACGGCCACATAATGTTACTAAAAACAATCAAAAGTTGATTACAGGGTAACGTTTCAAAGGTTAGATTATTGCCCCACGCTGGGAAGTAAACTACATGAGGTTCGATAATAAGTGATATGAACCTGCCACATGCATCACTCACGAACCAAGTAATAAATGTAAATGTTAGAGAAGTAAGAATAGACCACATGTGTTAACGTGGTATGCTCAAGTTGAGCTATGTCCATAGGGAAGTTGGTTCGTATATATCAAATAGACACAACAAGTACAATGCACTCGCACTCAATTCCTTGTGCTATTCTCTCACATAGGAGTTGCTGGGTGCTCTCTAAGAACTCTTCCCCTCCAGAAACATATTCCCCATTCTCTCTGTAACCTCGTGGGATATTTATAGGAGAAGACAATCGCCTCTACCTTTTTCATCTCCACGCTTCCCACTCCTCTAATAAGAGGGAAGTGGCAACAATGGGCCTTACTGGACATCATCCAGTCATTTTGGATCCTGTAGGCCAAGTTGGTGGATGTTGGGATGATCAACTAGTACTGGGCCGAGTGAAGAGCGACTAGTGTTGGGCCGAGCAGGTAGTGACTAGTACTGATTTGATTAGATGGTCACTAGTGTTGGATTGAACATGTAGCGATTAGTACTAAGTTGAGTAGGTGGCAGCGGCTAGTACTGGACCGAACAACTGATGCATGTGTGCCAAAATCTATGAGTCCAACAGCACGCGTAGATAAATGAACGCATCAAGATGATGGCGTGCTTAAGCGGGACCTAGTTTCTCAAGCGGAATTCAGCTGCTCAAGAGGGATACTTCACACTAAGCCATATAATTGTTACTAGGTAGGAGATTGGTATGCTCGAACCATGAACCTGGTAGTTGTTGAGAGGACCTGGTAAACTAGACTTTTCCAACGCTTTGGTTCTTTATAGGTTCATCCCGCTGGATAAAGTAATATTGGTTAAATTAAAATAATTATTTTGGACCATCACTTTCTATTTTAATTAAATTATACATGTTTTGGCTTTGTAAAAAATGCTCTTATTTAATTCTCATACTAAAAATCAACTCAGTTTGCAATAAAAATTATTATAGTTTAATAGATAGCAAAAATATTATAAAAATATATATTAAAAGTGTAAAAAAAAAAAATTTGTAAAACAAAAGTATGATAGAGGGAGTACAATTTAGAGTTTAATTCGGAAACTTAAATGTAAGAACTTTGACATCACTTTTGTGTAGGGATGCATACGAGTCGAGTCAAACTCAAGTAGTGGGATGCTTTAGCACAAATTCGTGTAAAAATCTGATGTTCAAACTCGCCAAGCAACGAATTTTGAGCTCAATCTTCAGCTTGAACAAGCTCGAATTGAGTTCAAATAGAAATGGAGAAGTTATAATTTCAATGCTTCAACCAATGTCGGAAAATTTCAATTAGCATAAATTGTCAAATAGTTCATAAGTCAAAACATAACAGCAATGCAAAATGCAAAATGTTATATGTTCAGGACTTGAACTGCCATTGGAATGAATAAGAGCAAGCTCAATTGGTAAAGATATAATTACGAGTAATTAATGATGATATTGAGGTAGATATATTAGAATTGGAAAAAAAATGTAAATTAAATTTTGATTAATATTAAGGTT
>MAYD01414452.1:0-11202 GCA_001909325.1 Ruellia speciosa
TGCCTTAGCGAGACTTTTGCTCGCTGTCGAGTGTCGAGTTCTCTCCCGTCGATCTTCTCCACCTCGACAAACACCTCGACTCTAACCCTACTCGACCACGTCAACACCTCGCCAACCACGACAGTGTCTTCCAGACTTCGACACTGGCCCCTAACCTTCGACACTCTTCGACATTAAGCTTCTTACCCATTGTTCATCAACTTTTTGAGTTTTAGGTCGGACCATGCCTTATATAATTAGCTTCCTCTAATTATTTTCTTGGTCCGAATACTCACGGGATGAATTTTTCTGATTTCTTTTTTTTTTTCAATTTCTCTTCCGGGGATTGTTCCTTCTATTTATGAAACATTCCATTTTCATAAATATTTTCCTTGGAAATTTCGCACCGACACATGTTCCCGGTTGCTAACCCTGACTGTATTTGATCATCTGTTCGGATCGATTCTCTTTTATTTTTCGCACTTCAAAAATTAATTATTCTCTATAATTAATTCGTGAAAAATTCATACTGAATTTCGGTAATCCTTAATTAATCTGGTTTAATCCAAATTAATTATCTCTTGTAATACTGGGTATTACAGCGATAGCCGAGGAGGCGACCCCCCATGGCCTCCACGTTGAGAGAGAGGGAGGAGGCACGACGGAGCAACCGACACGGGGGGATGTAGCACCGGAGGCGATAGACATGGAGGCAGAGTACGAGGACATGGGGTCAGATATGAAGTCCTCTGACGAGTTTGCCCAGCAGGAATCCACCGGTCCCAGACGCGTGACAGTGGGGCGGGACAATTGTGGGAGATGGGCCGCGGTCGGCTCGACATCGGGTATGTGCCCAAAACCATATGAGTTGTAAAATGCTTTCCAATGTAATTTATTTTTAATTTTGACACGATCTTCCTTTCAGGTACGAGCCGAAGGTCCCGTGCAGGTGGGGATGCGAGTTGGATGGTTACTAACCCTGTGTCGGGTGGGCCGATCGATGGGACAGTGATCTTGAGTTTCTTGGGTCACATAGCTCATTGCATGTGGTCGGGGGAGATGCGAGGCATGCTGAAGTTACAGAATAGGGCGACAGTGTGCCACAAGCTGGTGGCGGCGTGGCATGGTAGGTCAGCGGAGGCACAGGCGATGGTTGACGGGTCCGGGTTGGCACACCTCCCAGGTTTGATGTATGGGCATATTGACCATCTGTTGGTGTGCGTGTGCGTGTTCGTGGAGCGGTGGCAGCCGGACACAAACACATTCCACATGCCCTTCAGAGAGATAATGATCATGCTGCACGATGTGTGGCACATTCTGCACGTGCCAGTGGAGGGCAGGGTAGTGAGCGTGGACCCCCCCAATGCAGCTGCAGATGATGACCATATTGGCATTGGGGGTGACGAAAGAGCGGCTTCTCCGGGAGCACTGGTGGGAAGGGGGGTTTTCATTGACTCCGTGCAGCGGCAGTGCATCATCGACTAGGTGCTAGAGACCCAGTCCATCGGTTGGGTGTGGATGACCCTGGGTACCACCTTGTTCGTCGACAAGAGTGGGAACCGGATATGCGTGGCTTGCGTGCATAAGGTGCAGGACAGTGTGCAGGCTACGGCGGGGTATTTGTGGGGGTTGACCGTGCTAGCGTATCTCTACTGCTAGCTGGGGGGTGGCCAATAGAGGGGATTGCTAGGGTCTCACTGGCTGTCTGACACTGCTGCAAGCATGGATATACGAGTACTTCTCCAGTTTTCACCCAGAGCGCGCGAGGATAGAGGTGGGACCTAATGCCCCCCGCGCAAGCGTGTGGCCGATCCAGGTCGAGGATAGATCGGAGGCCTGCCTGCTGGCACTATGCGTGGAGCTGGACAGGCTTATAGTGGCGAAGGTACATTCATTTCATGTCATTTACTGACTATTTGCGTTATGCTTTATGCATAGTCCTGATTAAGTTGGGTTATTGCTGTTGCATTACACCACAGGTGACTTGGTTGCCGTACAAGTCGAACCCGATAGCCAAGGACGTTGTTGTCCAGCCTTATACGTTATCGGGACATAATCGAGTCGTACTTGGCCGTGCGTGTTCTGTGCCAGGTCGGCTATGTGCAGGTTATACCCCCACGTGTTTTGAGTATGTCCGTTGCTGTACGACCTTGGGCTTCCAAGTCATACAAGGTCGAGCACATGGGTCCCGCCGCTAAGGACCTTTGGGAGGCATTTCCGGTAGGCACTTCGGTTTCACTCAGCGACTACCAACCTACGACCAAGGATCCGGGTGCATGCATATCGGGTTATGTGGATTGGTACGAGGTCCATTCGCATACGTGGCTCGTGCCGGGCGATGATGGGGACGCGTTCATGGCGAGGACCCGGTCAAATGCCGATTACGTAAGTGTCTTTATTTTTTTTATAGTTTGTTCATAACAAGCAATCATAAGTACCATGTTCAATGCCACGAACTAATAAATTATTTTATTTTGCACAGTGGTTCACTCGGTGGAACAATCGGTGGAACAACTTTATGAGGGATCTATTAGTTGAGGTGGAGGCCGTCTCGATGTATGAGGAGGTTGTAGAGATTATAGTGCATGCCAGCACCATGCGCAGAGAGATAAATGAGGACTGGCAGCATGCCAAATGATTTGTATTTATGTGGTTATGGTTGTGTGTCTCAAACACTTTTATTATATATTTATTACAAAACTTTGTTCCCTGTAATATATTCTCCATTTCAAGCACATGATGATAGGACATGATAAACTATGATTCACTAATGCACAGGGTTTAAGTATTAAAAATTGAACGACCAGGTACTTTAGTCGTGATATGATATTCTTTGATTCTTTGAGACTACATATTTTGAACGATTTGATCACACAAAGCGCGCCTTCGGGCATACAACTGATCCCACCCATCGACACTAGGGAGGTGGTGCTGGTACCACTGTAACGCCTCGGCTTCCACTGGCGCGCTATGCCGTACTGATTAGCCCAGCCTAGTGGCCAGTTAGTCTAAGATCCTCAACACAAGGCAGGTACAAACATACAACCAATTTAACCCATCATGATAGTTATAGAACGAAACATATCGAGTCAAAATATGTGTAATTGAAGACTAGCGAGTAAGCCAAAATACACAGTTCAAAAGCGACAACAACATGCGACTCCTAATATAATAGTGTTCAAAATACAGGTTCAGTTCTCTCAACCCCGCAATCTCTGCATGTTTCTAATCACATTTATCGGAAGTACCTAAAAAAGAGTAAACACTTGGGGGTCAGTAAAAGCTGAGTAAGGGGTATCCCCTTAGGTGAAAGCGTCTTTAAAAGAAAATGAGTTTAGAGAAATACGTTTACCCCCTTAACAAGAAATAACAGCAACAACAGGCACCTGTCCATGATACAATAAAATAACAGAGGTAGTAATAAATAAATACAGAAATTAAAGTGCACGTGATGTATGATCATGACATACACCTACCTAACTTATAGATGCAAATGCAACAAATATGATGCCTAGCGCACGTCCTGCCGGCAATTTTCAAGGCCACTCCGGAGACCCCCAGGCCTTCCCTCTCAGGGGGACAGGTCTTGGCTTTTCTGACGTCGTGCCAATCTCAATCACAGCTAAAGTCATCCTTTCCAGGGTCCTCGCGCGAGCTAACCTCTCGCCGAGCAACCCACATACACACAGAGACAACATTACACGCACACAGCCCCACTCGGGCAAAAATATCAATCACGTGCCCCTCAAGGGCCTTTGTTCTCAAATCAGGTCACAATATCAAAGTTTGCAAAACCAACAAATCTCAAACATCGGGCTACACTGCCCTCAACACGATCTTAGTCATAACACAACCCAAAGGGGCCAAAGTCAGTGTTTGTACTCACAAGGGCCAAACGGGCCAAAATACGATGCTCATGTACAGTACGATGGCCAAATGGGCCAAAATATCAGTTCAATAGTTCAATAATACACATCAGCTATCAACAATAGTCAATGTCAACCTATATCATCAGATAAGTTCATCCTACCAACAACAACTATGTCATAAACCGAATGCACTACTGTAAAACAGGCATTGTCAAAACACTACACGTCAGATATATAGCATGTTGTCAAACCCCACGGTATTCCTCAAAACCTAAATACCACAGCCAGAAAGAGCGGCCTGAACCGGGTTCGCGACATCCCAATTTTCCATAGTATTTTCCCCGCGGTAGTAATACCTCGCCAAATACCGCGGCACTAAAAACAGAGCTAAAGTGAACCAAACTTTCCAGAACACAAAAACATGCAGCAATGATCTCAAAAATGCAGAAATAACCCCTTGCCTGTAAATTTAGACTTGTTGAAAATGCGCTCAAACTTGCTGAAAACCCTAATCGGCCTTAAAAACCAGCCTACTTCTCGACCTCCTACAGAATTCAATATTTGTCTAATCAAAATTCCAAAACCACATCTGGAAACTAGGGAACAATGGAAACAACTTACCAGAGACACCAACTCGAAAATTCAACTGTAGCTTAGTTAAAATCGGCCCCCAAAAAGCTTCCTTGCAACTGTCACAGGGAAACCTTTAATTTCAGTCGACTTTGGGCTTGATTATCTCAGTCAAAACAACTCCAAACGAGAATTCTAAACCATGCATATTGTAGTAAAGAACAAGCACTACAACTTACCTGAAGGAACCAAGATCAAAAGCCTTCTCCTTCCTCAAGAAAACCAACCCTCAAAAATTTTCATCACCTACTTGTTTATTCAAATGACCTACTTGTTTATTCAAGTTTCTTTTGAGTTTTCTGGCAGGTGAAGCAATGAAAAGGTGCAAAATGACGTGTCTAGGCATAGACTAGCAATAAAAATCAGAAAAATGACAGCCTTACAGCGGCTAAAAACCGTTGCTTCTAATCTGGTGGGGTCCAAATGATGCTCATCAAGCCAAGAAGGTGATAGTGCAATAATTACCTCAAAATTCCAATACGGTAAGATCGTGTGTGCTATAGATCGATCTATTCACAAGCCTCGCGTACGTGACATGCGCCCCTGAGTCACAAAACAAAAGCTAAGTTCAAGGTTTGAATTTTCCGGGGTATTACAACCACCACTGCAAGAACGGAGGAACTGGGAAGTCGGGGAGCAAGTCTAGGTGAACATAATGCAGCAGACGCTGCCTAGGTGTGCGATCACGATCTCCCTGTCGGCTGTTGTTGCACCCTATGGTCCGTTGAGCGGCAACGCTCTAGCACAGTACACCGTAGAGCCCGAGCCGTCGCCAAATCCATATAGGAACACAGCTGCATTGAAGTTCGTGGCTATTGGAAGAAAGTCCTGCACCACCTCCATCCAATGTTCCGGCTTTGCAGTTCCTTCCCCATACCACCGCATACGCCTCATGGCGGCGTCAATCCCCTCCCAGTACATCGGCTGGTATAGGGCCCTGTGCATCGTCAATTCACCAGCCAAGCGCCGCCGCACCACTTTCCAATGCCCCTCGCTCCCAAACACGAAATCAGCTACGACCCGGGACCCACAGTTGCCGTCGGCACGTACATCGAGCACTCCTATGACGTAAGGGCGAATCATCCATAGGATCATGTCGAAATACCGTTGTAACACCCCGGCCCGCTGCAGGACTGGAGGTGGTTATGTGCCTCCAGGATTGAAGTCTGGCCCCACAAATCAACACAGGTTCTTTTCAGTGCGATTTGGCCTCACTCGCACACACCCTGAGAAACTTTCCAGGGGGTCACCCATCCTAGAATTACTCCAAGGTCAGTACGTTTAACTTTGAAGTTCTTATGGGATGGTCACGAGAAAAAAAGGTGCACCTTGTTGATATGAGTAGTTTTCCAATCCTTTTAAGCCACCCCATCCCGAGTTATTACATTCTCCCCCACTTGAGAACGCAACGTCCTCGTTGCGCCTCGATCACACTCGGAATCCCCAAGGATCTTTGCCTCGCTGGGTGGCTGACTGGTACTCCCAGCCCAGTACGCGGTTGCAGGTTTGCTCTGATACCATCTGTAACACCCCGGCCCGCTGCAGGGCCGAAGGTGGTTACGTGCCTCCAGGATTGAAGTCTGGCCCCACAAATCAATACAGGTTCGTTTCAATGCGCTTTGGCCTCACTCGCACACACCCTAGGAAACTTCCGAGGGGGTCACCCATCCCAGAATTACTCCAAGGTCAGCATGCTTAATTTTGATGTTCTTATGGGATGGTCACCAGAAAAGAAAGGTGCACCTTCTTGATATGAGTAGTTTTTCAATCCTTTTAAGCCATCCCATCCCGGGGTATTACAATCGCAGCGATGCAAGATCGGCATCGACGCTTGACTCTGCAAAATGCACACTGAATTGTATCAATTACGGACACAACAAAAAACCGTCGCCATCGGGGTGAAAGATTATTCAATACCAGTCATATTTGTCACATTTGTGCTAGTCGTGGCAATCCTGCTCCCGGACGACTAGGTGCTGCAGCCCCCATCATATGAAGTGCTGCTTTGCCTTCCACGCGAACGGCCTCTACGCCTATACTCCCACTTGCTCTTCTCCCTCCACGTGGATGTATTCCCCTTTGGTCGCCCTCGCACGTTCGCCTTTACCTTCGGTTCGCCAGACCCGGCAGCTTCGAGGTTGAGTTTCCCGTAGACCATGAAGGCAACTTGTCGCATGAAGACAAGGTTGCTATTGTGCACCTACATAATTATAGTGCTTATCTTCACATAACGTAGTTCGAAAGGACACATACACATAATACAAATTGTACTAATGTGCTTACCTGCTTCACTAGCTTGCGCCATAATCGACGGTCATCCGACTCCGTGGCCATCTTGAGTTCCCAGGATTCTGCAGCTGCCTCATCGTACTCCAGTTGGCCCCAAAATGCATGGATGTGCGCGACAGCTATCGGGGTCCTTGAGTCCATCGCCACCTTCAGCTCACAAGCACAAGAAAGCCCTTGCATCTGCTGAATCACACATCCACAACTCTTGCGGACATCCTCGCTCATCGTCCTCAATCGCATGAACTCCGCATCGATCAAACCTAGATAATAGTTGCTCACCTTGCCGGCCAGATACGTGAAAGACATACACATGTGATACGCTTTGACACATCGTTAGGTCTCATCCAGCGTATACATGCCCGCACAAGGTATTAGTACAGATAGATATTATATAGAAATGCTACGAAATGCAGAAATAATAAACATTTTTGTCGTACTAGATTTCCGTGAGCTACGATGCTATCTCCTTGTCGACCTTCGTCAACACTGTATCTAGAGCACCGGTGGATGAGTTCAACCATTACTTTAGCTGGTTATGTGCACTCTCAACTCTACATGTCGTAGTGTTGTCGAAGTGTAGCACATTGTTTGTCCACGCCAGGATGAACTTCTCTTTGTGCACCAACCACGTACCGTGTACATACTACGGTAATTACGAACTGCGGTGACCACAACATCCTCGTATGCATCTTCCATGTCCGCCTTCTGTATAGCTCTAAATGATCCGTGTGCAAAGGCCGCAGCCAACTCTTTCTGCTTCCCATAAATCCTGTACACCCTGTCCTCCATGTCCTTGTAGATGTGCCATATACACAGGAGGTGGGCGGACTGTGGAAATACCTCCCGTATTGGACCCATAAGCCCCAGCTCGCGATTAGTGACAATCGCCATGGGCCACTGATCATCGCCAAGCATCATCCGTAGCTTCTGCATAACCCATTGGTAGCTCCGCTCCATCTCGTCTTGCATGATTGCGTATGCAATCATGAAGTTCTTATTGGTAGGCGTCATCCCGGTGATCTCGAAGAAGGGCTTCTGTTACCAGTTTGTTTTGTACGTGGAGTCCATGCCGATTACCCAGTGGTACGCCCGCAGTAGCTTCACCGCCTCTGAATGCAACATGGGGACGTGTGTTAATTTTCCGGTCTCAGGATTGACATCCTCCCAATGCACGTAATTGCTCGCCGTCGCCATGTGGAAGACCTGTCCCGCCACATCTCTCCCCTCGAAGTCGGCCTTTAAATAGCACACGACTTTGCTTGGGCGGCCGTCATGTCCTGCATAACCCTCTTCGCATCCTGACTCAGGCCGCTCATCTGGTAATATCCCTTCGGATACACTGCCATCGCATGGTTGTGCATTCTCGTTTCTCCGGACTCTGCCACATGGATCCCCCATGTACCCTTTATCCCCTGTTGAACGATTACTTTGAAAGGACATTAGCACGCTTTGGTGTTCTTCATCAGGCGCGTGTCCTTATCTCCCATAACCCCCTGAACCTTTGTCCTTTTGCACAGTGTAGCAATTTCTTATTTTCCATTTTTTTTCTGGGCAAAGATCACCAACTTGAATCTCAATGAAATTGCTAGGGCTTTCGCCGCCCCTATCGCTTCAGCATCGCTCGCAAAGTGCTCCGTCGTCTCGAATGCTACATCATAGTCCACTCCGTCTCCACCGAACTCCTCCAATGTAATCTGCAACGTTACAATATAGAGTATTACTAACTGTTATATGCAATTATAATGCGATATTTTAAAAATAAATCTAAAAAAATGCATATAATGTCACATGCGCAGAAGGGGGCGCAATTCATCACCCCCAGACCCTGGGCCCATCAACCTGGTGCGACGTCCGGGTGCATGCGCCCTTGTCGCCGCGAAGGTGCATGGTGCGGGGCGCAAGTCCAAGATCGCGTCTTGGTCCAGCCCAGGACGTGGTCGCCACGCGCCCTGACCACTTCCGCACTTCGATTGTCTTTTTCGACATTTTTCGATTCAATTTTTATTTCTTCTTCGGTCGTATTCTCACTATTGAACATTTTTCCTACTTTATTGATCGAAAAAATGCAAAAAATATAGATTTTGAAGAGATTTTATTCAAAGACTTTGATCATTTAGGAGGCGACTACTTAGATATAAAATGGCCTTTGTTAATCCACTAAAATATTCAATTTTTCGTTGGTGTTTGTGAAAACGGGGGAAGTATGAAATTCTAGAGATTGGGACCACGCCCCAACTCTCTTCCTTCTGTAGCCGCCGCCCACTCCTCTTCTGTAGCCGCCGCAATCCTTCGAAACCACCTCCGTCCGCGGCGGCGACTATCCCAAATAGGCCGAAGGTCCCCATTCTCCACGAACCGGACTCCAAGCGTGTGGAAATTTTCGTTGTGGTGATGTATTTTGCGATGATAGTACAATTTTCTGAAGGTGAAGGCACTCCCGGAATTTCATCGAAGCTCTCTGTGGAATTCCTAAACACTTCAGGCTCCTGTAATTCCCAATCCTCTTCAAAATTGACACTTTGGAAGAATATGCCTACTTTCTCCTCAATCGTTCGGCGGCATTCCCCCTTAACCGCACTCAAAATCCCAAATTGCTCATTGAGAAGACTTGTCCTCTTCAGCGCCTATTCCTCAACTGCATCTGAAAAGTTTCTGTCGTATTTGCAGAGTGACGATGCGCACGTTGAGAAAAACCTCGACAAGGTGAAAGCCAAGTTGGATTCTCGATGCGTGACTCAAGTGTTAGAAAGGTGTGCAATCGATAGGCCACAAATGGGGTTAAGATTCTTCATTTGGGCCGCTCTTCAACCCACCCACAAACACACTTCATATATGTATGGCAAAGCTTGTAAATCTTTGGGGATTGAGCAGAACCCCAGAATTATAATGGATTTGATAGATAGATACAGGGATGAAGGCTTTGCTGTTAGTGCCAAGATGTTTAAGGTGGTTTTAAGTTTGTGCAGGGCAGCTAAAGATCATGATTTGGGTTTATGGGTTCTGACGAAGATGAAGGAATTTAATTGTAGGCCTGATACAGTTTCCTTTAATGTGGTGATTAGATTGCTTGTGGAGAAGGGTCAGTTGGATGAAGCAATGGGGTTGATGAAGGAGATGGGCTTAATTGATCTTTTTCCTGATATGGTTACTTATGTTTCGATTATAAAGGGGCTTTGCGATTTTGGGAGGTTAGAGGATGCATTTGGGTTAATCAAGGTTATGAAAGGGCATGGGTGTGTGCCGAATACTGTTATCTATTCTATGGTTCTTGATGGGATTTGTAGGCAAGGGAATTTGGAGATGGCATTGGAGTTCTTAGGCAGAATGGAGAAAGAAGATGGGGAATGTAAGCCAAATGTTGTAACGTACACGACTATGATAAAGGGCTTCGTTGAAAAAGGGAAGGCCTTGGAGGCGGTGGGGATTTTGGATAGAATGGACGATTCTGGGTTCAAACAGAATCGGGTTACATTTGCTACTTTGCTTGATGGACTATGCAAGCAAAATTGTGTAGAGGAAGCTCGAAAGGTTGTTGATAAATTTGGTGGAGGTGAATTTCCATCAGATGAGCTATACAGTTTGCTTGTTTTGTCAATATTGCGAGCTGGGAAGCATGAGGAATCCGAGAGTACGTTCAAGATGATGGTGGCTAGTGGATTGAGACCGAGTGGTTTGGCATCAAGTAGTATCCTTAAACAAATAATCTCAGAGGGACGGATTTTGGATGCGTTTTCCTTGTTTGATGCACTGGAGAAGTTTGGGAATTTGCAACACATTGACCCTCTTGTTTACTCGATTCTTTTGGTGGGGCTATGTCAAGAAAATCATTTTGCGGAGGCTGCAACAGTCATTCGAATTATGGTTGAGGGAAGAATTCGTCTCAAATCTTCTCATGTAGGAACCATAATCAAACATCTCAATAGCTTTGGAGAATATGATCTAGCTTCCAATATTTCCAGGATTAACAGTTAACTCTCAAATGTTCTGTACCGAGAGTATCTTTTTGATATCAAGCAACACTGGCTATTTGTGTAGAGGAATTGTAGGATATGCTACAAAGGAACCATAGTATTTATGTTTTCAGTCAAATGTTTTCTGGAGTGAGATGCCGGGGTATTGTTGAACAATCAAGAATTTTTATTTTTTATCAAGAAGTTGTATTATGTTCTTTTGAGTCAATTTATTTCTCGCTCAGTCAATGTTCTTGTTTAATTTAAGTCCATTGATTGAATTAATCAGACGGGTTTGTTTCCAATTTGTTGATTGAAGCTATTTTGTTGTATAACTTTTGAATTACTAGATTATAAGTCCCTCTACAGACAGATTATTTTGTGTTTTTTTTTATTTTTTGTTGTTTTTTTTGTTTTTTTATATTTTTTTTTTTTTTTTTTTTTTTTTTTTTTTTTTTTTTTTTTTTTTTTTATTTTTTTTTTTT
>MAYD01414455.1:0-15298 GCA_001909325.1 Ruellia speciosa
TAATATCATATTTACACTCTTTTGCCATTGTTTATGGAAAATTAGATCCTTTTCTTTTCAACAAAAATTAAGTTTTAATACCATTTTGAAGCTTAGAATAAGTTATAGTTTAAAGCTTAGTTTTAGGCTTATTATTTTCTTTTTTGGATTACATGGAAGGTCAAGCCCAAATCAAATGCAAGGGGGTGCCGTTACACCCCGTACATCCTGGTTCAACAACTTCCGAAGCTCATCAATCCGATCCTCTCTCTGCGGGGCCTCCAGTAGTCAGCTTAGTCCGGGATAATCTGCACAGAAGTTCTCTTCTCTTGGGTTGCAAAATACCATTTAGAAACAAAATTAAATATAATCTAGAAAGTAAAGAAACAAATCTAATCTAAGAAATAAGAAAATAAATCATTATTAATCAATAATTAATTTTGATCTGTTAACACTCCCCCTCAAGTTGAACTTGGAGAGTATGACGAACTGGTTCAACTTGAACCAAAAACACACAAAGGAGCACATTGCGAACGCCACCAGTTATCCTCTTTATTTGTAGATGGATGAGGAATACCTTCTGCACTTGAAGCCAAGAAAATAGGAGAAACAAATGCGTTAGTGTTAAGATGCTACATCAACTTCTCATAATCCTCTCGACTCAACATAACATTCTCCAGCAACAGGGGATGAAGAACTCTTTTCAACCCTAGTTGTGTCCACTCAGGCTTACCAACTTTATCCCAACACATGGAGAAACAATGAACATCCTCAAACAATGACGATAACACCAGCACTGCTGGAAAATTTGTTCAACTTGAACAAACACAAACTATTTGAAACATCCTTGAGCTATGAGGAACACCAACAGCCTTTGGAAACAGTGAAAAAACTATAGGATAACCTAGGCCTTGCTACCTAGTTGAAAACTAGAATCTATTTTCCCATTGAATAGAATAATGGAGCACCCTATTTTTAGAAGGTAAAATTTCATCATTCTAAGACATAGGGTGGGTAGGCTGTCTATGGTTTTATTTTTTCATTCAAGGGATGTATAATGTATAAATGCATGTTTATTTAATGCTTTCTGAACTATAGGGGGGAGGGGCACTTCTAGGATTGTGTATGGTGCTGTTAATTTCTATTGTTATTATGGAATTGGAATACGTAGTAGATACCCCATGATCCAATTTTAGAAGAGGAGTGGCAGAATTTTCTATAGAAAATTTCAACAAACACTAAGTTATGAATTATGATGCGATGATTTTATTTATATTTTATACGATGTTTATATTCCATAGAATGCTATGACTACGTAGCATGGTGTAACTTGTTAATCGGTCATCCATTCTTCTCTATATGCAGAATTTGCCACAAGCATTTTGTAAGAAGCTAACAGAAGAGAACTCAGAGCATGCAATAATCTATTTTCACCTTGTATGATATTTTATTTAAATTCTGCTTTCCTGAAAATATCTGTGAGCCATTGTTGCCTGTCGCTAGTCTTCTTGTGTACTGTGAATGTTCTATGGATTTTGAATGTAGTATGATATGATTGATAAATTTTTCTTGTGTATTGTGAATGTTCTATGGATTTTGAACGTAGTATGATATGATTGATAAATTTTTTGTATTGACTAAGTATAACCACTATATATATATACGCTATATATATAATGTTTGATAAAATCTATTTTATGTTAAATGTGACAGGCTGACAGCTAAATCTATTTTTTTGAATTCATAAATGATTTTTTAGTAATATGATTAGATTTCTTAAAATGCAGAAGGCATTTTTATTATGCATGGATGTAGTAGTGTTGATGAATGATATTGAATTATGCATTGATCTTTATAAATTGGTTTTGTTGAGAATATGGATTCGTTTTTGTTTTTTTAATTTTATTTAATGGTCATATGGAGGTATTGTGGATTTGATGCAATTTTTTGAGCAATTTGAATTCTATTTTGAATTGGTAGATTTGGTAATGATGCCATTCCCGGCGCTGGTTAGAAGATTAGGGGTTAATTTATATATATATATATATATATATATATATATATATATTAACAAGGGTTAGGAATGACACCATTGCCAAATCTATCAATTCAAATTCCTCAAAAAATTGTATGAAATCCACAATATTTCCAAATGGAATCAAAAAACAAAAACGAATCAATGTTCTCAACAAACCAATTTATAAAGATCAATGTATAATTCAATATCATGTATCAATACTACTTCATCTCATCTCTGCATAATAAAATGCCTTCTGCATTTGAAGAAATCTATGACCGCTGCACAATGAGGAGTCCAGCGAGGACACCTGTCCTTGCTGTGCAGTGCTGGCTACATAGTGAGGACACCCGTCCTCGCTAGGAGGCCTTGCTGCACGGTGAAGCCCTCGTCCTGTGCAGCCAGAAGGGGGCCAGCAAGGACCCCTTTTTCATCACTAGGGTCCTTGCTTGTCTGTTTCAACTAGGACGCTGGCGATGAAATGGGGTCCAGTTGATAATTATGTCAAAACTCAAAACCTAATTCATTCACCCTTGGCTTGCTGGTTAATATACAGTTGTTGAATTGCTTTTTCAAGTTTGATCTTGTATAACCCTAGTTCTGTATTACATCAAGTTCTAATTGTCTCTCTCAAATTTCCCAGCCATGGCAGAGAACCAAAACGATCACCATACCGAGGAAGAAGGATCGTCAATTCTTCCACCCAAGCTCGTTGAATCCGTCCTCACCCGACTACCCGTCAAATCTCTTCTCCGCTTTAAAACTGTCTCCAAACTCTGGAACAATATCATCTCGGATTCATGCTTCATAAAGACCCAACTCTGGCAGCGTCAGCTTCTTTCCCAGGACGCTTTCTTGTTTGGGGATGCCCTCCAAATTCGACTGATTCTGGAACCTTTTGCTTGCTTAAATTTGAGGATCAAAATTTCCAACTTGAATCAATTTTGGGGAGCCCATTTGGTTTTGCTGTAATATGGTGCGTTTGCAATGGGATTGTGCTATTATGGGGCATCCCTACTTCTAGTGAGAATTATGTGTTGTGGAATCCTTGTAGTCGAGTGTACAAGATTATTCAGTGGAAAGGCAATGTGCGTGTGCATCAGGGGCTATGCTATGATATCAGTATGGATGATTACAAGGTTGTGCTCATCACCAAAAATAAGAAATATTCGGTTTTCACATGTAAAGAGAGAGCCTGGACAAAAACAAACCAAGAATGTCCCGACTTCCATAGGATTGGGTCCAGAGGGGTTTATGTAGATGGAAAATTATATTGGCTTTGCTATGGAGGTCGAGAACACAGATACAACATGTTTAACTATAGAGCACTACTGTGTTATGATGGAACCCTTGATGGGTGCAACAAGCTAAAGCTACCAGAGGCTGCACAAACTTCTTGGAGTGAAGCTCAGCTGGTTGGTTTGAAAGGACACTTAGCGTTTGTTTTGAATGATTCGATAAGAATTGAAATCTGGGTCATGGAAAAGAATGGGGATGAAAACTCTTGGAGAAAATTAATGCCCATTGAGAATTTACCATCATATTGTACCCTTTACAGCCAGCCTAGGCTCCATATGTGTAGCACTAGGCCACCATGTTCCATCAACAATACCATGATTTTGATCTTTATCGACTGTGTGAGCTTTCTAATCTATGATATTACTGAAGAGAAAATTATTGGAGACATCCAGAAGTTTCCAGAGCGATGGGGTTCAATGCTTGCTCCATGTGAGGATCATTTGTTCATCCCTATTCAAAATTAGTAGTGTGCCATGGAGGAAGATCAGCAGGTATTGTCCACCATTGACTTATGCTGGTAAAAGTTTTCTCTAGTAATTTATATGCCTATAGCATGACGAATTTTGGTTTTTTGTTGAAAATTGTGGAATAATGGGTGCTGCAAAAATATCATGTATTTCCTTTATATTTTTGGGAACTGATTTCTCTGTGATCACGCACTGGCTTTGCTATCCTTCCAAATAAATCAAGCAAGAAAGCTACCCTCTGTTTGTTGGTTAGAGTAAGTTGTGGTGGATGAAGGATTGTCCTGAATATTCTCTTTTATGCTCCTGTGTTGGGTCTTGCTTTATGCTACTGTTGGTGCACAATTTTCAGTTAACTGTACAAGTCTGTATTTTATCTTGTGTTGGTTCATCCATATATGTTTTGGCATGGTTTCTTTTGTTTGCTCCCAGCTTCTGTGCCCTGAAGACCTCTACACTACTTAAACACTGGAACCACCGTCCCCACTTTTACCAACAAATGGTCTACTTTGGTTGTAGACCAGGTGTCTCCTCTGCACAGTTCCGGGGGGGGGGGGGGGGGGGGGAGGGGGAATTAGTAAAGGTGACTGCTGCCCGGCATTTCGTGGTTAGGAAACTCTTTCCTTGGGGTTTTGACCCCTAAAGGAGCCACCGGGAGAGTGATGGCTCCTCACCTAGTCAATTCCTCACAAGTGAACTGTCTGGTCCCTGCTTGTTCCTAATCCTATACAACCAGCACGGCCAGCAGCTCTTTCAAGATGTTTGTAGCTGCTGCGATGCTCTCTGCCATACCTAAGCTTTGGGATTTTTCAATCTTTTCTTGGATTGCTCAGGTGGTGGTTGAGGGGAGCTGTGAATCTGCATCACTTGCTGCAGCGCAACTCAGCAATGTTTCCACTGTTTTGCAGTTGCTAAACTATGTTTTCTTGTCTTCCACGCAGCTCGTGCCTATGCAACACATTAGATCATGAGGGGATTGGTTCCACCGTCAATCTACTGCTTTGGTGCCATATTTATTCGTGGAGGCATGTCGTCGTTTCGTTGGATGGTGTTGATAGCTGCGTTAACTCAACACAGCTGGTTTGTGATTTTCACTGGGTCTAATTTGCCATGTCGTCCTTTTGTTGAATGGTGTTGATCGCAGCGTTAACTCAACACAGCTGGTTTGTGATTTTCACTGGGTCTAATTTGCTATGGGATTCTCTTGGCTACCAATTGGATCGTGCTTTTGTCTTTTCTGTTTCGCTTTCGGTTTTCATGGTTACCGCTTACCGGTCGTATTGGTTGTACATTTGCTTCTTTGGAGTTCAGTTTGTTCGGCGTTCGGCGTTCGGCGTTCCCCTATGATTATTTTTGCCTTTTGGCGATAAATATATAAATCATACTTTTCCCAAAAAAGGAATAGGAAACGACTGTTAGGGTTATTAATCTTTTTTTAGAAATACAGTTTTGTTTTGAACGCCGACATTATATATGGGCATCACAGTTAATCGCTCTAATGCTCTATTAAGAGAACAAAAGTAAAATTCAGAACCAATGCATCCCCTTACTCGTTTCCAACCCCAACCATTCTTTTTCGGTAAATATCTTACCCATTGGGTTAGATCATCTTATTTGTAAATTTAAAATAATTATATAATTATAATGTATATATATGTTAAACAATAAACTATATATATAATTATATAATTATATATATAGTTTATTGTTTAACATATATATACATTCAAACATATTTCGTTAACTATTATTCCATCTTATTGTTTTGATATGGATTTCTAGTTGATAAATTCATTTTTTCAAAAATAATGTTTGTTATTATTTGAATCAATGAATTTGATTTCAATGTGATGTAAAATTGTAATTTAATTTAGTATATTAAATGGAACAATTATTTGTAATATTTGAACCGAGAAATGGGAGTAACCAATTTGGGTATTCATGAAAACAACTAAATTGTAAGTTGTGATTTGGTTAGAAAAAGGACTTAATGGTTTGAGTACTTGAACCATGCTAACCTTAAGCGGCGCTTGGTATGAGCAGTGCTGAGCACCTGCGAAGACTTCCTCAAGCGGTCTACTAAGTGCTAGTAATTTGTGCTGTGTGATCGTGATAGTGAAAGGCTTGCAGTTGCAGGTTGCTTGGTTGCAATTGGTGACACATTGTTTCCCACTGATATCCAAGCGAATCTGCCGCATGGAAAGCTGGTGTACACCTGCTCATCCAAATGCACCCAGGCAGGCCACTTAGTTGCAAATCCCCATGAGAAAGGTGGCGCTGTGGTGAAAGCATCAACTTCCAATAGCCTTGCAACCTTGTCTCGTCAATATCTCCATCACATCCTCTTGTTGCTGAAGTTCCTAAAATGGTGCTCGCACCACACTAAATGAACCATAACAGACTATGGAGTTTGAGTGACATTTGTGGCGGAGGAATAGGAAGATATTGTATAAGCGGGAACTAATTTGAATTAGTTTCTAACTTAAGCACTCGTGATGAAACTGATTTTAAGAAAAGAAAAAAAATGGGCTGAGTTTGTTTATGGTTGTGTTAAGGCAGAGATAGACACTTCGGAGAGAGAGAATCCTAGCAAGACACATATGGCATATAGATGAGGCTAAGGGTCACATACTTAGATAGACATCCCAATACAAAAAAATTTAGTGTAATTGGATAGTTTCCCAAAAAACGGTTGGTATTTGATTTAGGATTGCTTAATATAATCATTTTATTCTATAATGTGATAATTACAAAAGAGTAATCGCAAAATTTTGAAAAATTATATTATCAGGTAAAATTCTGATATTCAAGATCACAGCTGAACTAATTTTTAATATTTTAAAAACACTAGATCATGCTAAGTGAAAAAATTTCTGAATGGGTGAGAACGGTTTTGAAGAAATTCGCTGTGGCCCTGCAACTGCTCCGCCGGGCAATCTTCCGGCGTCCTCTTTTGTGTTTACCGGTGGCACTCCGCGCTCCTTTCGTGACATGGTTTTGGGCGATTCCGCACCTGTGTTGCCCGTCCCCTCGCATGACCTATTGGCGGATCATTTGGCAACTCTCACTCATGTTGATGGGGACCGTTTACGGCCGTCCGTCTGTTTCTCTGACTCTGTCCAACAATCCCTGTGTGCATCTTGGGAAGACGGTCTGGTGCTGACTATTCTGGGAATTAGAGTGGGTTTCTTGGCGTTATGGGACCGTCTGGCTAAGTTGTGGAACCTGCGCGGCAGGTTTGAATTGCTGGATTTAGGGTTTGGGTATTTCTTGGCGAAGTTTGATCGCGCTGAAGATCGGCTCCAGGTTATCAATGGTGGGCCTTGGATGCTTTTTGGGCGCTACCTCGCGGTTTCTCCCTGGTCACGTTCCTTCTCGGCCAAATCCAACAAGATAATAAAAACCATGGTCTGGGCGCGTCTGCCGTCCCTGGGCCTGATGTGATGAGGCAGCCCTTCGGGTTATTGCTGCAGCCCTGGGCAAACCAATCAAGATTGATGTGCACACATCGACTGTTCAACGAGGAAAGTATGCGCGTGTGTGTGTGGAAATTGATTTGGAGCTCCCTGTGGTTAGCAGCGTTCTAATTGATGGTGTTTGGCAATGTGTTGAGTATGAGGGGTTGCATCTGATTTGTACCGCGTGTGGTCGCTATGGTCATGGCCCGAAGGACTGCTGTCATTCGTTGCCTACACAGACCTCATCTCCATTGCCTGGGTCGGTCCCCGACGGTGATATCGATCCGGTACCAGATCCTCCTTGTGTACCCCGGCCAACTGATGGTGATGCTTCCATGGGGATCGGGGCGAGTGCGAGCTCTACCCCTATTGACCCTGTGCCTACCCAACCCCCCTTGGGGAGTGGGTTGTAGTCCAACCCCGTCGGAGACGCCCCAGTACGGGTAACCATCCTGCTACCACTACCAGGCCAATTTCGAAGGAGAATCGGCCGCCTCTTTCGGGCTCCAAGTCCTTGGCCCCTGACACAGGGGCTAGAGCTCTGAGACCATCCTCTCACCATTCGATTGCAGTGCTCCCCAAAGCGACTCGGTCCCGTCGTGGGGGTGCTACGTCTTCTTCTCAGGCCCCCAAGGATCGACGCCAGGTCCTGGCTCCACTCCCTTCCCTGGGTATCCCCACTATAGTTGGGGATGAATCTCCAGGTTCCAAACGGCCCCGGCCACACCTTCAGTTCAACACTGCTGCTACAGGTGGTCCAGGTGCGACAGTGAGTCCCTTAGCTGAGGTTGGTGTGTCTTCGGGTGATATCCTCATGCTCCCGGCAGTTCATGACCATGTGCCCTCTCCCACTTGCTTACCACAGGCTGGGGGCCATGCTTTGGCGGTGAACCCGATCAGTTCTTAACGGATTTACTCCGGTGGTGGTTCTAGGCGTCTGCTCTCTTTTTTATGTTGGATTATGTCGCTATTCCATAATTTTTCTGTTTGCTCGTGGAATATTCGGGGGTGCATGGGTGGCACTTCCAAACATCATTTGCAGTCACTTCTTCGTGAGTTCTTTCCGGATGTTCTTTGTCTTCTCGAGCCGCAAGGTTCCTTTGATCGCCTCCGACTATTCCTTTATCGTAATGGCTATGAACCCATCTTTATTCAAGAAGCACTTGGCAGAGGAGGAGGGCTGTGGATTTTGCGACGCGTAGGGTCGCCTGGCTCTTTTACTCTTTACTCGGCCCTGGATCGGGTGATCACGGTTGAACTAACCCGGGCTGAGACGACTTGGCTCTGTACCTTTGTGTATGGTAATCCAAATGCTCATCGCCGCCAGGCGGATTGGCTATCTATTCGGACTTTAGCGCAGCAGATACAGCACCCTTGGATGATTATGGGGGATTGGAACGAAATTACTGGACCCAGTGAGGTGCGCGGTGGAGTTTTCCTCCCCAATCGTGTGGCTCTTCTGCGTTCTCTCCTTGATGACTGTCATTTGATCGACGCCCCGGTGACGGGCCATTTCTTTACCTGGTCTAGGCCTTCTGGGGCTGGTAGGTGTATTTGGAAGCGGCTTGATCGGGTGGTGGGAACTGTTGATTGGCTCCATCTTTTTCCCGCTGCTCATGTTCAAACATTGGGCCTCATGTGCTCGGACCACTGCCCTATGTTATTCCGCACCAATGGCCCCCCGGATCACTCAGGCCTCAGGCCTTATCGCTGGGAAGTGGCTTGGCTCACTCATCCTCAATACCCGCAGGTAGTCTCGACAGCTTGGCAAGGGGATCCGGGGGAGCTTCCTGTTAAACTGGACGCGACCACTTCTGCCTCTGTGCACTTTAACCATACTCAGTTTGGGAACATACTTTACCGCAAGCGAAAGCTTCAGAGGCGCATTGCAGGCATTCAATGCATCCTAGAACGTGTTGACTCCCTTCAGCTTGCGCACCTGGAACAAGGCTTACAGATGGAACTGGAGAATCTGCTTGTCCAGGAGGAAATTTTGTGGTTCCAAAAGTCGAGAGATAAGTGGGTAAAATTTGGGGATCGCAATACTAGGTATTTCCACGCCCAAACACTAATCCGCCGGCGTAAGAGCAAGGTTAAAGGTCTCTTCCTGAATGATGGCACCTGGAGCGAGGACCCGACGGCTTTGGCGAACCTTGCAACTAATTATTTCTCTAATTTTTATCGATCTCGCTCCTTGGGAACAGCTGCCCCTTCTTCCTCCCTGGCGCCTTTGTCGCCCTTACAGGATACATCCCAGCTACAGGACACTGTTTCGGAGAATGAAATTGACACAGCTGTTCGGCAACTGAAACCTTTGGCTGCGCCCGGTCCAGATGGGTATCCGGCCCTCTTCTACCAGTCCTTTTGGGATCTTGTTCGTGCCGATGTCTATGATCTTGTTCGCAGGGCTTTTCAACTGGGCCAAGCGGACCCTTGCCTCGCACGTGCCTTTATCTGTCTGATACCCAAGGTTGAGGTGCCACAGTCAATCCAAGAGTTCCGGCCCATCACCTTGTGTAATGTCGCGTATAAATTCATCACGAAAGTCCTGGTTAATCGCCTTCGGCCATTACTCAAGGAATTTATCGGCCCATTACAATCTGCCTTCTTGCCAGGCCGGGGTACGAGTGATAATGCTTTACTGTTACAGGAAATGATTGCGGACATCACTCCAAGCAGGTCTCGCTCACAGGCAATTATCACTAAAATCGATATCGCCAAGGCTTATGATAGTATCGAGTGGTGCTTCCTCGAGAATTGCCTTCTGGACATGGGGTTGCCTGATCGAGTGCGCTCTCTTATTATGTGGTGTGTCACTAGCCCCCGTTTTTCTATTTTATGGAATGGCACCGCGCTCCCTGAATTTCAGCCGGGTCGAGGACTTCGTCAAGGGGACCCTCTTTCGCCCTATCTTTTCCTCATTATTATGGAAAAACTTTCGGTAACTATTAATCAACAGGTCCAAGGGGGTGGTTGGGAACCAGTGCGATTGGCTGGGCGAGGACCGGGCGTTTCTCACCTCTTTTTTGCGGACGATATTATCTTGTGTATCAAGGCCACGTCGAGTAGTGTTACTTGCTTAATTAATGTTTTGAACGCTTTCACTGTGTCTGCAGGTTTAGATATTAATGTGGGAAAGTCTAAAGCTTGTGCCTCTAGTGGTGTGTCAGCTGAGCTCCGGAATCAATTAACAGCGGGTCTGGGTATTTCCTTCTCGTCCAATATTGGTACTTATCTTGGGTTTCCTATTGTGCATGGGCGACTTTCTCCCCGCCACTTTGACTTCCTGGTTGATCGGGTACATCGCAAGTTAGCAGGATGGAAAATTAAATTCCTCAATAAAGCTGGTCGCCTCACCTTGGCACGAAGCGTATTAATGTCCCTCCCCACCTTTATCATGCACCTGTTTTGGCTCCCCCAACACGTCTGTAACACACTGGATCGGCACGTGCGTAAATTCCTTTGGTGTGGCGATGGCGGCAGTGGGTTGCCCTTGGTTAACTGGCGCAAAGTTGCAACCCCTACACGGACTGGAGGCTTGGGCATTCGGCGGGCTCGCGATGCCAATGTTGCGTTACTGGGGAAATTGGTTTGGCAGCTTCTCGCGCATCCGGAGAAAATGTGGGTGCAGTGCTGCTGGGCAAAATATGGTGTCTCGGGAGATTTATGGGGTGCTCTCTCTAAACCGGGTTCGATTATTTGGCGTGGGATTCGCAAGGCTGCTGCACGGCTTCGTCCCGGGTTTACCTTCAGCGCAGGGGCGGGAGAATGCAACTTCTGGTTCTCTGCCTGGAGACCGGATGGAATACATCTAGGCTCAACTGTCCCATGGGTTGATTTGCTGGATGTTGGCATACAGCTGCGACATGTTGCTGTTCTTGGGACATGGCAGCTGGACTCGCTGCGTACTTGGCTTCCTGATTCTGTCCGTGCGGAGCTCTTAGCCACGCCACCGCCGTTGTTGCATCCATCCGTCCCGGACAGATGGAGTTGGAAGAACTCGCCCTGTGGTGTCTACACGGCCAAGCTTGGCTACTCCTGGTTGATGGGACACCTACCTGCTGACGGTTGGAACTGGATTTGGAAAAAGGGGGGCATGGCTAAAATATCATTTCTGATATGGCTTGTATGCCATGCCGCGGTACCCATTAATGCCCTGCGGCATCGTCGGCATCTTACCTCTAACCCAAGGTGTTCGATATGTGCTGACACAGTTGAAACATGGTCACACTGCCTTTTCGGTTGCCCTCATGTGCGTGCGGTTTGGCTTGCACGAGGTTTTGAAATCCCTGATAACCTGGAGTCCTTGTCACCGGGTGAAGTCCGCTATTGGGTTGCTGGCATGTGTCGCCGGCATGGGCACCATTTCTTGGCAACACTCTGGTGCTGTTGGACTGCCAGAAACAGCTGCGTCTTCCAGGGGGCTGAATCGTCGCTGCCAGCACTGCTCCGTCGCACCAGTCGTCTTCATCAGTCCCTGATCCGCGCTTATGACCATCCACGACGCGATGCTGTTCGTATTCCCCGGCTGGTGCATTGGAACTTTTTATTTCGTGAGGATGTGATACTCCATGTCGACGGCAGCTCGCTCGGTAATCCGGGTAAGGCAGGTTTTGGGGCTGTGTTACGCCACTCTGACGGGAGATGGATAGCTGGGGTATCGGGATTTCTTGGCATTAGAACTAACATGGAGGCTGAGATTGCTGCTGTGTACCATGGCCTTACTCTTGAACACAACCACGGCATTATAGCGCTACAGCTGTACTCCGATTCCCAGGAGGTCCTACATTTACTGGAGGCCACCCCCTTCTCTCGACACAAACTTGAAACATGGTTGCACCATATTGCGCATTTAAGATCCCGCTTCCATCGTTGCTTTTTGTCACATATTCTCCGCGAAGGCAATTTTGTGGCGGATGGTTTGGCTTGCCGCGGTGCTCGCGAGGAGGAATTTTTCACCACGTGGGCATTTCCGCCGGACGAGGTCCGTGGTGCTGTTCAACTAGACGCGGCTGGGGTTTGGCTCCCCCACTTTTAGTTCTATGTTCATATCCTACTACGGTTCCCCCATCTTTGTGGGGTCTTTTTTCTCTTTAACCCTTAGCAATGTCACCAAAAAAAATATTTTAAAAACACTAATAACACCACTCCAATCCATTAAGTCTATACCAAGTAAATCAAAATCAAATTCAATGGGGAAGGGTATCACTATTTATCGCCCCGAATATGAATATTACCGTCTCCTACGACATCATTTTCACCTTAACACAATTCAAAATTTTATCTCTCTAAAATTTTGCTCTCAAATCAAATTCGGTAAAAACTCAAGAAAATTACCGTAGAATGGAGGGACGAGAACCAGGGGTGGGTCAATGGCTTATTTGGATTACAGGTACGCGTTTTATTTTTGCCAAATACACCAAGAAATGAGATAAAAGGGGGAAAGGGCCCCGGTCTCGCCCGATGTGCGTCCGAGCCACTGGCCCGAACGCAGATCTCATGTGTCCGGGCCAGTGGCCCGGACGCATGCCTTCATCGTCCTCGCCAACACATGTTCGGCCTCCGGACCAGTGGGCGTTGGGGGAATCGAGGTGGTTATAGTCATCGCGGGTTTCATTACATAGATGACTATGTGGTCCGTTGGAAGCCAAATGCCGAGGTGTACCCCCTGAAAATGAGGATACCCCAAGCAGCCCTCGTGGGAGCTTGGCAACTAACATGACACCTAAAAAGGGCTTTGTCCCTGAGGCCGAATGACCAGAAGTCATTATCGGAACTTTCAATACCGCAGGGCCGCTCGAAAGCGCCAACAAGTAGATTAGAAAGGGTCAAACATAGCTTGAATAGATTTCCCAAACAAGGATCAATGATACACATGGAGTCCATCCAAACGTTATGAATTCCATTCGCTAACATTATGGTGAACAAGAAGTCATATTGGTGGTTCACCAAAGGAAACAGCTAGAGGCCCCCAAAGCTAGTGACTCAAGATGTCGATAAAAGGCCAAGGCAAATGGTTACGACCCCACCAATATTGTCAGCTAAGCCGCTGCAAATCTTGCAATGGCCATTTGAGGAAAGCCGACAACATCCACCAGTTCAGGGGTCAATTCCTACTTCCTTAAGGCCCTAAGGTAATGTGGATTGATTATCCACAACCAAAGAACTATTAGCCAACAGCGTACTGGCCATACTTCGCCGGATTGCGTATAGTGATGGACCAAATGTTGCCAGTGTGGGGTGATATTCGTGCGAGAGAAAGGGGCCTTAGAAACTACTATCTCTCATGATCTAACTCCGTTGAAGATTCTTGACAAAATTCCTTCAACCATGATGGTCAAGCGATCGTTTTGCCCAAGATGCAGGGCGAACCTTAATGTCTAAGAGACCAAGACTCGAGGGCTACACACCCCACACCAGTTGTCCCTTTTATAGCCGTTGTTACACAAGCCGAGCCTCCTCCAACCCCTACAGTTGATGGCGTGGATGTGGAAATGGGGGAAGCTGAACAAGACTTCGATTTTGAAGTCGTGGAAGAAATAGCGCCAACCATACAGTTCAAATCATTGCCGACCAGTGCCTTGAAAAACCTTGGGATCACTCTTGAGTAGTCTTAGGGGTTGTCAGTGGGTAAGAGCAGGACCCGAACCCGAGGTAAACGGGTAGGATATGGGTTCAAATAAATGGGTAAAGATAAGGTATGGGTACAAAAATAAGACCCGTAGAGTATGGGTAGGATATTGGGTATTACCTCTTACCCGACTCGTACCCTACCCGAACCCAACCCTAACCCGACCCATAAATTTAAGTAATTATAAATTTTATATTTATATATTATATTACTCTTTACATTTTTAATTTTTTTATATACTCATTTATCCCAAAACCTAGTACAATACAATTGTATGTATTCATGTATCACTGTTTCAGATTCAGATCTCCATTCTTCAGACTCCAGTTTCTTTATTCCTCGTCTCACCCCTCGCCGTCACGTGGTCACGCCTCAAAGGACCAAACGGCCAAATCATTTGCCGTCATTGCCTCTCGGGACTCCAGTCACCCTCATCGTGCCTTAGGTCCTCAAGCCCTCCGCGACTCTGCCGTCTACCCTCGTCCTCAAACCGCAGTTTACAAGCCCCCAATGTTTCATCGATTTTAGATCTTCTCATCCCAAATCCGAAGGTGAAATTCACCTCTGCCCCGGTCGCCTCTCCGACCATCGTCAACTCGTTGCTTTCCGCTGTCGGTCACCTTCAATCTGCTCACCTCTACTCCGGTGCTCTCGATCAAACAACCCAAAAATGTGGGTTTTAGGTTCGGGTAAGACTAGTTTACCCGTCAAGTATTTCGGGTTCGGGTAAGGTGGGTTTAGGTATTTTCGAGTACGGGTCGAATCTTGGGTGTAGGTTTTATAATTTGGGTTGGGTCTTGGGTATGGGCAAACCCGACCCACTGACACCCTTAGTAGTCTAATATCACCATGTCAGCAAATCAAGAGGAGGAAAATCCTGATGCCAAGCTTGAGGATGATGAGGAATTTCGTATTACTATGGGTTGCCTAGTTCCACTTGACGAGATTGGAGGCGAGGACATTATTTTTCTCGCCTAATATAGCTCGTTTAAACAATTTTTTTAATTAAATAATAGTATAATCTCAACTAAATAATTATAGATACATTTGAAGATACAATATGTCTTTAAATATCTCCCTTGATATGAATAAATATTTTTAAAAATTTTATAATAAAAAATTCGTGATGAAAAAAATAGGGGATTTTTATATTAAAAAATTCAAAATTCTTGAAAATTATTTTTTTCCCACTTGAGTTTGAATGAATAATAGGGATTGTTTTCAAATATATATTTTTATAGATTAAAGATTTATATATCTATATATATCTAATGACTATTTACTAAGTATGTGGGTACGCACTACAAAAAAATGTGACCACAGGCGAGGAACGGGACTACAACCGGGGCGAGGAAAAATGGACTGGGCGAGGAACCTGGCGAGGAACATTGTTCCTCGCCCGTTTTTTCCTCGCTGTCTTTGGGCGAGGACAGTGGCGAGGACACAGGAG
>MAYD01414469.1:0-12181 GCA_001909325.1 Ruellia speciosa
AATATAACGCCTCACCTTCCCAGTGGATGCGCCGTGCCGTACTAGCTAACCTAAATTAGTGGTCAGGTAATTTAGGCTCACCAGTACAATACATGTATGACTCGAACCATACAGCCAAGCAAAACACGTAACATTCCCAATTCTTAATTAGGTATTTTTGGATAAGGAAAACAGTAACAACACATACGTTTTATACAACTAAGTTCACGTTGACAAGCACATACTAACATCTGTACATAGATAACGTCGCATTCCCACCGCCTAGTAATAGAAACACTGTAACGCCCCCACTTTCCCAGTGGGTGCGCCATGCCGTATTAGCCAGCCTAAATTAGTGGCCAATTTACTTAGATTCACTAGTACAAGGCAGTTACAACTCAAATCACGTATACAACCAAATCACATAAGGTTCTCAATTCTTGATTATGTATATTCAGATATGGAAAGCAGTAATTCACAGATGTTATAACCTACATTTATATTATCACAAACATGCCTGTCAAAATGCATAAGTAACATCACACAACCACCGCCTAGGTAGGAGGATGATGATGTGTCGTTCGATCCACATAATCCACAGCTGCAATTGGAGGGGGCGCTGGTGGTGCTATAGGAACGGTCTGCTACCTCATAAACCTTTGGACTAACTCCCGCAGATCAATATCGGGCTAGGTGGGGTGGCTCTACAACCCTAGGGCGTCTACCCACTCGAGGTGGAGGTATCTCCTCTCTCTCCTCAGGTGTATCCTGTTCTACAGAAATCTCATCCTCACTCTCGCTCGGGAGTCATGGGTGGGGTATTAGGACGTTTACGAGGTCTCCCCCGGCCAGCTCTAGGCACGGCTCTGGGTGGCATCCTAATTTAAGGTATTGTCACAGGTCAGCGCAGTACCAATCAGTGGTTAGAACATGACATTAACAGTAACAACATCATCAAGAATACCATGCACAAAGTAAACGTGTATACACCCTACCACCACACACCTCACTCCTATGTCTAACCAAATTTTAAACTCATTAAGCCCACAATGAGCTCTGATACCATCTCTAATGCCCCCACTTTCCTAGTGGGTGCGCCACATCGTACTAGCTAACCTATATTAGTAGTCAATTAAATTAGGCTCACTAGTACAAGGCAGGTACAACTCAAATCACGTATACAACCAAATCACATAAGGTTCCCAATTCTTGATTAGGTATATTCGAATATGGAAAGCAATAATTCACAGATGTTATAAGCTACATTCATATTGTCACAAACATGCCTGTCAAAATGCATAAGTAACATCGCACAACTACCGCCTAATACAGTACTAATAAACACACAAATAGTCAACATTTATAATATACAAAACAGACACCCTATCTATGCGTCTACTCGCCCGACCCCAGATGTCTACGCATGATCATCATCAGTGCCTGAAAACAGACACCCTATCTATGCTGAGCAAGGGGTTCCCCAACATAAACCAGACATAATAGCAGGAAGTAAGGAAAGAGACATCGTTAACCAACTCACCCATCTCATACCAGGCATTCGGTTAACAGTTGATAAGTAAATAATGAAATGCGAGTGATGCATGAGTCCAAACGTCCACCTATCTATCCTAAATGCAACACAGAAGTGCCTATTGCGCGTTCTATCCTAAGGAGCTTGTTCTCGGCCCGCTCAAGATCCATCCTGTATACCGGGGCATCATATCGCATCACAAGCGCAGGGGACCGCGTCTCAATAATCGTCATACACACTGGACTCCGTGACATCACACGGGCCGAACACATACGCACATAATGTCAATAGGCACATCACACATTTCGAAAAGCCACTATGGGGGTTTGCCACTCACACATTAGTAGTCAGTCAGGGTTGACAGTTATGTAGAAGATACACACACAAATTTCCCCAGAGGGTTTGGTTCGAGTAAAACCACAAGCATCAGCGATAATCAACAGTCACAGTAACGTCAACACAGCCCAATCACCCGGGGCTTCACCCAATCTGGTGCAGAAATCATCATCAAAATCATCACGAATAATCATCATCATTAGGACCCAAAATCGTAACGTACAATGCCCAAAAGAGGCCTTTATCGTAAAATAGATCCGTATCGGGCCAAACGGCCAAACCCATAGTGCACACTCCGACCAAACGGGCCAACACATTATTCCGGCTAGCTTTTCAAATCCTCTTTATAAAGTACCCCGTTAATGTAGTTAAACGACAACCGTACGTAACGTCAGAAGTTAAGATCGTATCGAAACGTAATTCAAACGCGCGCGTTGATTTAAAACAGGAGATGTTAGACAATTCTACAACACCTACTATTCATATTCATGTATCATGAATGATACTAATGGTCATAGATCAGAAAAAGAATCAAACAGAAGACTTCACAGATTCCCGCGGTCGATGCCGCGGTCGTCCACCGCGGTCAAATATCGCGGCACTCAAAGTGCGGTCAAATTTCACGAAACTTTCTAGATTGATAGAGCACATCAAAAGCTTCCTAAATGTGTGACAAAAACCCCTTGCTTGATGTTTTAGGTCGGATGAACACTTTGCACAAGATGATGAAAACCCTAGTTAAGTTGATGAAGCAGCCAGGTTCAAGAAGGCCTACCGAATTCAATACTTCACCAATAAATAATCTAAAAAGTGTTCTAGAAACTAGAAGACAAGGACTACAATTTTGATGAAGGGACCAACCCCGGATTCGAAGTGGAAATGATAAAAAATTGGCTATGAAGTGAGCTGCTTGCTAATTCAAACCTGTTAACAAAATTTTCTTCCGACGTTAGGCACAATTTTCTTCATCACCCGGACTCCAAATCGGGAAAACAAACCGAGGAATTTGTAGTATTAAATATGAACTTTAATTTACCTGAAGAAGGCATGATCTAATTCGTCTTCCAAGTGGTAGAAAAATCAGCCCAAAGGGAGCTACTTGCTAACTCAAAACAACTTGCTTGCTTGTTCAAAAGGTTTTTCCCTCTCATCCTTATCAGATTTTAGGACATGAAATGTAAGTAAATGAGGCTAGACACATATACCAAGTGATAAAACCCAAAAATCAGCCGCCAAAGTTCCTGCGGTCGGAACCGCGGTCGTGTGGTCGCGGTTGCCAATCAAGCGACCCTTAATGAAAGCTTTTGACATTTGGAGTGCAATGATACAAAAATTACCTGAATAGGCTAAGTGGATAGGAAGATGCGTGCCATTCTTGCTTGTATGTACAAGTTCCTCACGCGTGACGAGGCTCCTGCACCATAGAACATCAAGATAAGGGTTTAGGACTCGAAATTTATAGGGTGTCACAACCACTATACACAAGAGCAGTCAAAAGATCACATTATGACAAAACAGACAATATTTACAATATCTATAGTCCTCTCCCCCAATTCTCGATGTCTATGCATGCTTGTCATCCCTACCTGAAATATATGTAAATACGCACAAGAGTCAGCAAATGCTGAGCTAGGGGTCCCCCAAAATAAAGGTAATCGCAAATAACAGAAAGTAAGGAAGCAACACCGTTAACCAACCCACTCGTCCCATACCAGGTGTTCGGTTAACAGTTGGTAAATGATGTAATGCGAGTGATGCATGCGTCCTAACATACACCTATCTATCCTAAATGCAACGCAGAATATGTCTATCGCGCGTCTACCTATGGGGCTCGTTCTCTAGCTCGCCTTAGACCCTTCCCGTCTGCCGGGGTATCATCACAATCGCAGGGGCTATGTCCCGATCATCCAACATACACACTGGACCACGTGGCATCACACAGGCCAAATCACATGCACACATAAGTCATTAATCATGCACGACATACCGTAAAGCCACTCTGGGGGTTTTATCAACTCACGCGTCAATAAATTCAGTCAACGAATTCATAGGTACACATAAATCTTATGTGCACAAAACCTCCCCAAAGCGTTTGCTTCCAAGTAAAACCACAAACACAATCAACAATCATCAATCTCATAATATCATCAGGGCCTCACCCAGTTCGGGGCAGAAACCATAACCGTATCAATCCAAAATAATCATCATCATTATTAAAACCAGAATCACAACTCATGTTGCCCAAATGGGCCTTTATTGCAAAACATGCCAATATCGAGGCCAAATGAGCCAAAACCATAGTATCACGTCACACCAGGCCAAACAGGCCGAAATACACATCAGTCGGCATTTCAAATCATATTCTCATATCAACACCCAGTTAGGGCGTTTAAAACATTAAACGTAGTCAAGGTCAGATCATATCACTGTATTTCAATATGAGTTATCGACACGAACGCGCGCATGTGATTAAAACAAGCAAGTTAGACATGATAACATTAAAATTCATAAAGCATCAGGTAATGTGAGGTATCCAGCTTATCCAGGGGAAGAATCGTGGCCAAAACCGCGAGAAAAATGCAAATTCAACAACGTCCCAGACCTCGCGGTATCCAGCCACTGTGGCAAAACCGTGTCCAAAACCTATGAAACTTTCCAGATCAAACGAACACTTCAAAAGCTTCCCAAAACTACATAGAAGACCCCTTGCCTTATTCTTTAAATGGATTGAACACTTGATGAAAGTTTGAGAAAACCCTTGTTGTCTTAATGAAACAGCCAGCTTCAAAGAACCCTGTAAGATTCGATACTCGACCAATCAAGGATCTAAGATTAGTTCTAGAAACTAGGGAACAAGGGTTATAATTATTTTGAAGGCACCAACCTCAAATTCGAAGCCCAACCTATAGAAAATCGGCTCTCAAGAGAGCTACTTGATTCTGCAAATTGAAATTCCAGAATTTTTTGAAAACTTTGAGGGTGAATATCTTGACCTCTACAAGTCCAAATCAAGAAAATAAACCATGTATCTTATAGTACTGAAGGAGAGCTACAACTTACTTGAATAGACCTTAAACTAATTCCTCCTCCTTCCTAGTGAAAAGCCCTTCCGAAGTCAGCTCATTGTTAACTCATAAGTCACCTCCTAGCTTCTTCATACATTTCTCTCAAGCCTTATCTGATGTTTAGTGGATGAAAATGAGTCAAAGGCCCATATGACACGTATATACACGGATAAAATAAAAAAGAACGCCGCCAACACTCCAGTGATATCCGGTCGCGGTATCAATACCGCGTCCTAAATACCAAGTTTTAGTGGGGTCCACAAAAAGTTCTAATTCTCAATCATACATTGGTGGGAGAATTACCTCTAAATTCGAATCAGATAAGAAGGTACAAGCTAATCTTCATTCCTATGTAAGCGATCGCCCTCGCGATGGGATCCCTGAGTCACGAAACGATAGGTTAAGGATCTAGGTTCTAAATTTTTGGGGTGTTATATGTAAAGGTACATAAATCAGAACAATAAGAAGGAATAAGTCCAATCCCCAAGGGATCACATCAACAAAACGAAGATAGATAGGAAATACAGATCAAAGATCAAATCAGTACAATGATCCAAACTCAATAAGATATCAATCAGAACAAAAAGGTAGGGTCACATGAACACCAAGTAAATAAACAACCTAAATCTAATGTTGTGGCTCTCAGAAACCTAAACTCCGTCATGATCGAATAGCAATGTCACTAGGAGGATCTATAAGAAAGAAAACAAGCAGGGAATCAGTATGAATATTGAGTAAGGGAGAAGAAGCAATGAAAGCAAAAAGGGGAACAATAGAACGATATGCGCATAAAGTATAAAAGACAACTAAGGGAAGCTGTAAACATCACATCGTCCCATACCGATGCTTCAACCACAACATATATAATGTGAGATGCAAAGCATATGACATGGATGACTCATGCAGGACTCGACTGACTCGACCCACACACACACACACACACCTGTACATCGTGGTGCTGCCATGCATCGTGTGAATGATAGCAGAGTACAGAGCCTGAGTACTACACAGTACCTCCTACTCCTGTAGTCCTGAAAATCATGAGGAGTACATGCCTGGGTACTATACAGTACCTCCTACTCCTGTAGTCCTGAAAATCATGAGGAGTACATGCCTGGGTACTATACAGTACCTCCTACTCCCATAGTCCTAACCAACATGATCCACATATATCTAGGGCTCACCATAGCCCAAAGATCGGCAAACTTATTGATCCCAAAACTCGACTCTAACCATGCCCAAGCAAAGAGGAGTATGCCATAATCACAATTCTCACAATCTATAAGATAAGATACTTAGATCACACTAGGTTCTCGTGTCATAACTACCATGGAAAAACTCACACCTACCATAATATCAATGTGCTCAAGTTCGAACAAGCAAGTCATCATTCGTGACTATCACTCATATTAAGAGCCTATATAAAACAAGAAGGGAGTGCACATCTCAAGTAAACCATCTTATGCTCACCAGGTCTATGAGATAACAACATAGATGTCTACTAAGTTAACATGCATAGGCTAAACACCTATTTCCTGAGTTCATACCCCCATTAACGTGATTGATATCCATAACAAATCTCATGTCCCATCCCGGGGACGACATGCCTTAGCCATAATCTATCACTAAGCATAATAAAAGACAACTTGGAATATCATCCAATAGAATTCATCTCATAGTCTCTAAACATAGAGGTAACAACGTAGGATTCCACTAGGTCATAAGGCACATGTCAGCAACCTATTTAGCATCGTAAAAAAGATCGCACCTAGGTACCCACTAGGTTTACACGCTCAAGCTACTATCCTACATAGTCCAAATCAACAATCCCTAGCTTAATTCAAACAACTAAGCATGCAAGGAATAAACATTTAATAAGGGAAAACCTCCCTAAAATAAACTATCCTATCCCCTTACCTTAGATTGAGGAAAGCTCGCTCCCACGCCATAACTTGATCCAAGCCAACACAAGGATATCCTAGATCGACAAAAGACAATCAAACTAGCAATATGCCCAATGAATTCAACAACTCCGACATAAGTTCCAAGTTCCCAAACATCATCCTTAACATATAGGACATAAACGACCAAGGATAGCACAAGGAAACGGAAACGAAAAGGAATGACAAAAACACAAAGTTGCGAATAGTAGCTCACGGCTTGCTTGGGCCGCCAACCCAGGCTAGCGGCTCTCACTAGCGGATTCCACCAGCCCAGACCACTTGCATAGGCTGGCGGTCCTCGCCGGCGGAGGTATGCGCAGGCCTTCCAGAATGCACGTTCGTCAGGACCTGACTTTGGCAGAAAGTTTGGGATAGCAAACAAACTCCAATTGTTGCGTATAATATCTTTTTGGAAAGATTTGATAGTCTACTAAAACTTTCTAGGAGGCAAAAATTCCAAATTCATAGAGTAAATACTCGAAAAATACCCAAAAATGAACTGCAGCCACACAAGCGGGCCAACAATGACATGAACTTCGACGGAGCAATTGACAAGGCAAATGATACACAAATTTAGCTTACTACATACCGTTGAAATCTAACGAGACAATGTTTCTAAATATATAAAAATAATCCCCACATTCCAAGGGTTTAAATCCTAAAAGTTAAAAGGACACAATGTAATAAAACTGCAGAAATGGAACTTTGAACATAATGAATTAAAACTAAACCTTTGCTTTATCTCGACGATTTTTGAGCACTTCGAAATGAGAATTCTAATGAAGGATACCTCCAAACACTGCCCAAGCTCTATGAAATTATTTCCCTTGATTTCCTCCTTCAAATCTTCCTCAAAAACTCTACACAAGCAAGGAATGAACAAGAACCCATTTCCATTACTTCTATTCTCAAACACCCAATAAAATCAATAAAGTCCCATAAAAACCCCTCAAAATCAATCCCAAGACCAAAGGGGAGGGATGGAAATGAGTTTGGAGCAAGAAGTTCCAACTTACCTTACCACTATTTGAGCTCTAAAACTTCAAACGGAAGAGAGCTTCCAAGAGAGAAATGAGGAAGGAAAAACCCTATAGGGAGAGAGGAGAGAATGTGTGGAGCCAAGAGAGAAACGAGATTGAGAGAAGAATGACTCGAAATCTAATTTTGTCTATCTCATAAGGGTATCCGGTGTATCCAAAATTTACCAATTCCAATCGGGTTAGGTTGGGTCAAAATTCCCATTTGACCCCAATAAGTTCGAAAATACTGCCAATGGTCTAAATTCAATATTTAATAAATATTATCTGGATCATTACATTTAAATCATATAAAATTAAAATAAAAATAACATTTCATCCAACTGAAAATGAAAATTTAATTGAGTGATAAGAAATAAGCAGTCTTGAGAGTTTAATGATAATGTTGCTAAAAAGTTGGTTTAATGGCATGAAACGGTATAATGTGGATAGTTCGATGGTAGATTTGGTTATTCGCTCCTTTCTTTCTTTCCTTTTTTTCTTTCAAGAATAGTCATTGAACACTCTAAATTTAAGGGTCCATCTTTTTTTTTAAAATTTCTACTGTACTTTGTGAATTGTTCCTTATAGTGCACTTTATTTCATATTTTTCCCATCAAAGCGTAATAAATAATTGACATATATTTATTTTATGCATATTCTTAGTTATTTATTCTAATTTTTTAAAAAATACTTGAAAATTCAACTAAAGGTTATGATGCAATTTCATGATATAAATTATTTTTTATTTCAATAAAAACTTTGAAGTTATTTTTTTGGATTTCTTTTTGTACTTTTGTGGATAAATAAATTACTTTAGAAAAAAAACATATGGAAACATTTTTATAATTGGGCTCTAGTCGCTCAAATAAGGTCTCAGGTATACCTGGTGGATGCAGAAAGTTGTTTTGAGAAAGGTATATCTTTCAGTAGCTATCAGTACCTAGAGAGATAGTCTTAGATTTTAAAAAAAACTTGGGGATACCCGGTTAACACCGAAAAAGAAAGTAGTATCAATGTATTACTTTCTCTGTTTCTTTTTTCATGTCACAAAAAAAATTGTGTTATGTCTTATCTATCATATTATAGTAACAAATTTTTTTTGCTAGCATTGCTAAGATAGGTGGTGGGAGCCCATGCCACACAAATTACAAAAGGGGGAATAAAGGGGAGTGATAAGGGCCGGATACCAACTGGGGGGATTCGAACCTGGGACCATAAGGTACCCAGTCATCCAAGCCTACCACCAGATTATTACCCTATTGGTTATTTTTGGGGTATTGATAAATCCCGCCCCCATTTTCCCATACCCCGCCCCCCCTTGACAGTTTTGCCCCTCCCATTTACTTACTTCAAGTTACTTCCCCCCATTTTCCTCCTCTTCTTCCTTCCTCTTCATCTTGTTTCTTTCAAAATTTCTACTTTCTTACATAAAAAACTACAAAGCTAAGCATGTCGGAACAAGATAATCCAGGTCCGGGTAAAGGAAAGGGATACATGACATTACAGGTACTAAATATTGCGAAAAATATAGTATGTATGCGAAATTTTGAATCTGTGCGCGAACAGCCCCGGGGCGCCGACGATTGTGCCCCCGGGGCGCCGACGATCGCGCCCCGCCTTACGCGGGGTGCAATGCGCCAGTCGGGGCGCGGTGGATCGCGCCCCGAGTGCAGGGGCAACGTGCGCCCCGGAACATGCGCCAGTCGTTAGCGACTGGCGCATGGCACCACGGACTGGCGCATGGCGCCCCGAGGGTGCGCCCAACCTTTCATTGGGCGCACGAAGACTCGTACAATGGTCTTTACACGTTTTTTTTATGATTTTTTACTGTTCTTTACACGTTTATTTACAATGTTGTCTTAATTCTGTCGATGTTTATAGATATTGTTGTGTTATTGCATATGAATATGGATACAATTATATTCGTCTGCTCGATGTGTTGTTAATTTAGGTGATTTTAGTACGTGGTTATCGTAGTAATGTGGATACATTTATTTCTATCTGTTCTATGTATTGTTAATTTGGGTGATTTTGGTACATAATGTTTAGTTATTGTACGAATGTGGATATATTTTCTGAATGTGAAGTAAATTACAGAAGTTGCAGCCGAAGGCCAAGAAGGTGAAGCGGGCAGGGAGTAGTTCGAGGCCGCCACAGGTGAATAGGAGGACCGTCACGGCATCTGCCCGAAAGGAAATGGAGGAGACACGGGCGGTGATGGCCGAGGCGGATAGGCCCGAGCAGCTGGGAGATGTTCCAGCACATCAGGAGGACGATCAGTCGACGGAGGATTCGGGATCTGATGATGCTACCGGGCTGCCGGCCGTCGGCCGGGACAGTAGTGGGAGGTGGACGGCGGTGGGCTCGACATTTGGTATGTACATGAAAAATATTACCTATTCAATTTTATTTTCCATGCAATTTGTTTTAAATATAATTTATTTGTGTTTCAGGTACGAGTCGGAAGTCTCGAGCAAGTGTGGATGCTTCCTGGCAGGTTACTCGCCCTATGCCAGGTGGGCCAATCGATGGGACGGTCATCCCAAGTTTCTTGGGCCACATCGCTTCTCAGATGTGGGATGGAGCGATGCGAGGTATCCTGAAGTTGCAGAATAGAGCAACAGTGTGCCATAAGTTGGTGTCGGTGCGGGAGAGGATGTCCGAGGAGACACGGGCATCGGTGGACGGGACCGGGTTGGGACACCTGCCGGGCGTGATTTTTGGCCACATTGACCATCCCCTGTTGTGTGCGTTCGTAGAGAGGTGGCAGCGGGATACGAACACGTTTCATATGCCATTTGGGGAGATGACTATCATGATGCATGACGTGTGGCATATTTTGCGCGTACCAGTGGAGGGGAGTCTGGTGAGCATGGATCTCGACCAGTCGAGGCTGCAGACATTGGCACAGGTGGCACTGGGGGTTTCGAGGGAGGAGCTGCATGCTAAGCACTACCAGGGGGGGGGGGGTTTTACTGAGTCTGTAGTGCAGCGGTGCATCGTAGATCAGGTGCTTGAGATCCAGTCCATAGGCTGGATATAGTTGACGCTGGGGACGACATTATTCGTCGATAAGAGCAGGAATCGGATACGCCCAGCATGTGTGTATGAGGTGCAGGACGGCGTGCAGGGTGCGGTGGGTTATTCGTGGGGGTCCGCCGCACTGGCCTACTTGTATCGCCACTTGGGCATTGAGAGTAGAGGGGATTCACAGGGTCCTGACTGGCTGCCTGACACTGCTGCAGGCATGGATATACGAGTACTTCCCCCGATTTCGCCCGGAGCGCAAGAGGATCGAGGTGGGACCAGATGCCCCCCGTGCGGGCATGTGGCCAGTCCAGGCAGAGGACCGATCGGAGGCACGCTTGACTGCACTACGCCAGGAGCTAGATGCGCTGACAGCAGTAGAGGTACATATATTTCATGTCATACTGCTACTATTTGTGTTGTACATTTATGCATCTTCTTATTTAACTTGAGATTTCATTGTTGGATTGCATGTCAGGTGTGTTGGTTGCCATACGGACCGAACCCGGCGACAGATGTACCGAGGACGATGCTAACCGGCGTTATACGTTACAGAGACATAGTCGAGCCATACTCGGCTACTCGTGTTCTCCACCAGGTCGGCTATGTGCAGTGCATTCCCACGCGCGTTATGCGTCCTACCGTTGCTGTACGACCTTGGGCTTCCAAGTCGTATAAGGTCAAGTACGCGGAGACCATCGCCGAGGACGTGTGGGAGGCATTTCCGCTTGGCTACTCGATAGTACTCACCGGCATGCAGCCTGCGACCGACGATCCTGGTGCATGCGTCCCGGAGTATTTGGCCTGGTATGAGGCCCGCTCGCATCCGCGCCTCTTGCCTGGCGATGGTGCAGCACCCTTCATGCTGAGGACCCGGGCGAACAGCGAATACGTAAGTAACTTTATTTATCATGTCACAGTTAATAGTTCCTATCAATTCGCCTATATTCTGTATTTTTTTCTTATGCACAGTGGGTCACTCGGTGGGGGTCCGCCGCGAGGGACGTGTCTGAGGAGATGAAGGGCGCGACAACAATGGAGGAGGTGGTGGAGATTATGGCGCGCTTTGACCTTACACGCGATGAGTTAGACGAGGAGTGGCATCGTGCCAAATGAGTTGTTTACTTGTTGGACTTTATATTATATTTATTTTATAATTGTGTCTGTGTATTTGGACTTTATTCCCTAATGTTGCCGTAAGTGTTGCTGTTTAGGTGGACTTTATATCTTATTCATGTTGATAAGCAACGGAAATAAGCAATTCTAAGCCAACGAAAATGA
>MAYD01414507.1:0-14644 GCA_001909325.1 Ruellia speciosa
ATTTTATTTTATATTTTTATTAAATACTTATTAATTAAAATTTAGTTTAAAATTAAAAAAAAAAAGAAATCATGATTGGGGAAAAAAAGTCAAATGGGGCCCAACGGCTCTCTTTTTTTTCTAATTTTTCTTTTTTTTTTTTATTGACGTCGGAAGCAACGCCCGTTGCTGATGCCCTAAGTCCGTCCAAAAGTATGTTCCAATTGTCCAATCAATATTTATCATAAATATATAAATTAACTTGTCCAATTAGCTCTCATTTATCCATAGCTACATGTCTGGAAATTCTCATGCGTTGTGTCCCAAATCAAACTGAAAGGTCCAAAACCTTTCCTGAAAAATTAATTTATTTTGAGTAAATAATAAATTTTAATACACCATTTACTTGACTCTGATCGTTTTCGAAAGATTGTACTACTCAATGGATCGATAAAAAATTCCGATCTTTTCGCTATATATGGTGTGATGTCTTGTATGAATATTATACTTGTCCATGACTGATTACTATACATATTTTGTACTACTCATTGATTGTTTTTTTTTTTTTTTAACTTAAAGTATCTTATGTAATTGAGGACAAATTTAGTCACGGCTTTACTGTTAAGGCCATTTTTTGGGGTTGGGAGTTTGGGATTTGGGCCAGACTGGCTAACGTTTAATTATTGGGTCATTCATAAAATGAGGCCCAAAATTAAAATAGCCCAAGCCCATATAAAACAAGCAAGGCGGTTATCTCCGACCGCCTCTACAAAAAAAGCCCACTGTATATTTATACCACGGCAACGTCTTTTTCAACCCCGAGTGTTCTTTCTCTTCGATCCATTAGGGAAGATCGAGAGCCAAACCCTCATTTCCACTCGCTTAAACCCTCCAAATCCTCGAAGAGCTGTCCCATTTCTACCGATTTCCTGAATTTCTTCGCTGATTCTACGTTTTCGGCGAATGAAATCTGTTGCAGGGAGTGTTTAATTCGATTGAGAGATGTATAACAGTGGGCAGGATATGTGGAACGACGGTAGCAATCCGGCGCCGCCGGGGACGAGCGGGAGTGGACCGATGCCGCCTATGATGGCGCCGCCTGGAACTGGAGGAGCTCAACCGGTTGCTCCTCCACAGCCGCCTGCACAGCCGTCGTACACTGTTGTGCCGAGCGAGTCGCAGCTCGATGAGCGAGCGAGGAAGTGGATGCAGCTTAACCAGAAGAGATATAGTGATAAGCGGAAGTTTGGATTTGTTGAGACGCAGAAGGAGGATATGCCTCCTGAACATGTTAGAAAAATTATTAGGTCAGTGTGTGTTTAGTTATTTGCCTCTTTCGTTTTAGGGTTGGCTGGGGGATGGGTTTTTGATCGTTGCATAGTTCAGAATTTTTATCGTTGATGATGTTGGTCTGCAATCTGTTTGATTATAGTTTAGTATAATTCCATAGCTTGGATTTGCTTGTGTAGCTGGTTGAAATTGGATTCTTTTTGTGTGTTACTGATTGGAAGTAGATTATATTTGGTTTTTCGTCCTATGGGTTAAGCATACAGTTCGTGGCTCAACTAGTGGTTCCTTTGGGCATTTCGACGGGGTTTTTGGATGAATTATTTTCTTGAGTACATGATAGTTGTTGAACCTAGATATCACTGCCTTGTTCTTGCAATTTGACAAGTGAAGTATAAAAATTGGGCTACACTTAGTGGATAACTTCAATGATAATAGTGTTCGATAAAGGGCATGCTTGAATGGCATGTTGTTGCGTAGGTCTGTGAAATGTAAATGTTGACCTTTACTAGAAACATGGCAGCTATTGATGATGGCAAACAATATCATGTCTCAAAACATCTACTCTCAGCGAAGTTTATGGACAGTTTTGTTGTTGTTCGGTTCTTAATTCAGAAATTTAATATCTATTTCCAATTCATTTATCCTATTATCATCCACCTTGCTATTTAGGCAGCACTGGTTTTGATATAGTCCAAACTTTTCACTTGGTGTGTTGGAATGATCTTAACGTCAAGCATTTAGAGATTAATGGCAATTAATACTTGTATTGATGTAAACAAGTTCAACCTTATAATGTGGCTTTATATACGACTGGAAATGTAGTTGTGTTTCACACTCTGCGAGTTCAAATAAATAGTTACCTTTTTGCATGTATTTATTGATCCATGGAAATCTAAATTGCAATTTTTTGGGCAGGGACCATGGTGACATGACATCAAAGAAATTTCGGCATGATAAACGTGTATATTTGGGTGCTCTTAAATTTGTACCACATGCTGTATACAAACTTCTGGAGAATATGCCAATGCCTTGGGAACAGGTAACCGTGTTGGGATATCCTGCTGAATCATCTTTTGATATGGTTTGTTAAGCCATTTGATTATGCATGCTTTGACTATATTTCGTTTGTATCCTTAGGTCCGTGAAGTGAAGATCCTCTATCATATTACTGGGGCTATAACATTTGTAAATGAAATACCATGGGTTGTCGAGCCAATTTATTTGGCGCAGGTATGCTTTTATTCTGCTGTGCTCTTCTACTACTGTGCCTTAAACATTTCACTTTTGTGATATCTTATTGTGCTAGCGATTTTGGTGCTTCTGATACTTTTAAATCCTCTGAGATTTAGTTATTGTAATTTATCAGTGGGGTACTATGTGGATTATGATGCGAAGGGAGAAGAGAGATAGGAGACATTTCAAAAGAATGCGATTTCCACCATTTGACGATGAAGAGCCTCCACTGGATTATGCCGATAATCTCCTGGACGTGGATCCTTTGGAGCCAATTCAGTTGGAGATGGATGAGGAAGAAGATTCTGCTGTTTATACTTGGTTCTATGACCATAAGCCTCTTGTGAAGACAAAGCTTATAAATGGACCCAGTTACCGGAAGTGGCACCTCTCACTTCCAATTATGGCAACCTTGCACCGTCTTGCTGGGCAGTTGCTCTCCGATTTAATCGACCGCAATTATTTTTACCTTTTTGATATGGAGTCATTCTTCACTGCCAAAGCTTTGAACATGTGCATACCTGGTATGACTGATTCTATTTTCTAAAGAGCGTTTTACAGCTTGCATTTACCAATATTTAGTTGTACTGAGCTTTTGACAATTTTCTTCAATCCTTCAGTTATTTATTGATTTTTCAGGGAAAAAAATTGACTAAAGAATAGATTTGCATTGTGAACTACCCTTTATGGGTGTCTATATGATGATTTGTCTTCTTGATGAATTATTTTTCTGCAGGTGGTCCTAAGTTTGAGCCTTTATACCGTGATATGGAAAAGGGAGATGAGGACTGGAATGAATTTAATGACATCAATAAGCTTATCATCCGGTCGCCTCTCAGGACAGAGTACAGGATTGCATTCCCCCATCTGTATAATAATAGGCCCAGGAAGGTAAAGCTAAGTGTGTATCACTCTCCAATGGTGATGTACATAAAAACTGAAGATCCAGATTTACCTGCATTCTACTATGACCCTCTGATCCATCCAATAACAAGTGTAAATAAGGATAGGCGAGATAAAAAGATCTATGAAGAAGAAGATGATGATGATTTTGTTCTGCCTGAGGAAGTTGAACCATTGCTCACAAACACTCCAATATATACCGACACTACTGCTGCTGGAATTTCGCTGCTGTTTGCTCCACGGCCCTTCAACATGCGATCTGGTCGGACAAGAAGAGCTGAAGATATACCTCTTGTGGCCGAGTGGTACAAGGAACATTGGTAAGAAGTATTCTTCATTTTATTTAATTTATCAACTAATTGCATTCCCATTACTGTCATAAGTGCTTAATCTTCTTTTCTGTTTTTTTGGCAGTCCTCCATCATACCCTGTCAAAGTTCGTGTTAGTTATCAGAAGTTGTTGAAATGCTTTGTGTTGAATGAACTGCATCACCGGCCGCCTAAGGCACAAAAGAAGAAGCATTTATTTAGGTCCCTGAAAGCTACAAAATTTTTCCAGACAACTGAACTTGATTGGGCAGAAGCAGGTCTCCAGGTGTGCAAGCAAGGGTACAATATGCTGAACCTGCTGATTCATAGGAAAAATTTGAACTACCTCCATCTTGATTACAATTTCAACCTGAAACCTGTGAAGACCCTTACCACTAAGGAGCGCAAAAAATCACGATTTGGTAATGCTTTTCATCTATGCCGTGAAATCCTGCGGTTGACAAAGCTTGTCGTTGATGCAAATATTCAGTTCCGGTTGGGAAATGTGGATGCATTCCAGTTGGCTGATGGTTTACAGTACATTTTTTCACATGTGGGCCAGTTAACTGGGATGTACCGTTACAAATACAGGCTCATGCGGCAGATTCGGATGTGCAAAGACTTGAAACATTTGATTTATTACCGGTTTAATACTGGGCCAGTTGGGAAAGGTCCTGGATGTGGTTTCTGGGCACCTATGTGGAGGGTGTGGTTGTTTTTTCTCCGTGGCATAGTTCCTCTATTGGAAAGGTGGTTGGGGAATTTACTTGCTAGACAGTTTGAAGGACGACATTCCAAAGGAGTGGCTAAAACTGTGACAAAGCAGCGTGTTGAAAGCCACTTCGATTTGGAGCTTCGTGCTGCTGTTATGCATGACGTGCTGGATGCCATGCCAGGCAAGAGCCCTGTCATATCAGTTTTCGCTTTCCATATCTCCTTCAATTTTTAATTTTGCTTGCTTGAAATCTTTCTTCTATATTAAGAATGTCTCTCTTGAATTTTCCATTCCAGAGGGTATTAAAGCAAATAAAGCAAGGACAATTCTCCAACATTTGAGTGAAGCTTGGCGATGCTGGAAAGCAAACATTCCGTGGAAGGTATTTCATTAGTTGAAGTTTTTTCTTTCTTATGGTTTGATGTTGGACTTTCTTGATGCTATTTATTATTTGCCTATTGACATTTTTTTGTGTATTGTATGTAAGGTACCTGGTTTGCCTGTTCCCATTGAGAACATGATACTTCGTTATGTGAAGTCAAAAGCTGATTGGTGGACAAATGTTGCTCATTATAATCGAGAGCGTATTAGAAGGGGAGCAACAGTTGACAAAACTGTTTGCCGAAAGAATCTTGGAAGGTTGACCCGTCTTTGGTTGAAGGCAGAACAGGTGTGTACCCTACTCTTTATGCTATTTGAAATACGATTTAGAATCCGAAGCACATGCTGAATTAATGTTTTCTTGTCTTGCTTTTACAGGAACGCCAGCACAACTACTTAAAGGATGGTCCATATGTCACACCAGAAGAAGCAGTTGCCATTTATACCACAACTGTGCATTGGCTGGAATCTAGAAAATTCTCTCCGATTCCTTTTCCTCCACTCTCTTACAAGCATGATACTAAGCTCCTCATTCTTGCTCTGGAGAGATTGAAGGAGTCATATAGTGTGGCTGTTAGGTTAAACCAGCAACAGAGAGAAGAGTTGGGGTTGATTGAGCAAGCTTATGATAACCCACATGAAGCCTTGTCACGTATTAAACGTCATTTGCTTACACAGCGCGCCTTCAAAGAAGTAAGATACTGGGGAACATTGTTTATTATTTATTTATTTATTTTTATTTCAATGATACGGAAGTGTGCGTCAAATCCCATATCAAGAGTTTCTGTTTTTGTACTTTATTTTTTAAAAGAATCTAAGCTAACAATCTGATTCTTTTGCAGGTTGGTATTGAATTTATGGACTTGTATAGCTATCTAATTCCTGTTTATGAGATTGAACCACTGGAGAAAATTACTGATGCATATCTAGATCAGTATCTTTGGTATGAGGGTGATAAACGCCACCTGTTCCCAAATTGGATAAAGCCAGCAGATTCAGAACCACCACCCCTGTTGGTCTACAAATGGTGCCAGGGCATAAACAACTTACAAGGCATATGGGACACTAGTGATGGCCAGTGTGTTGTGATGCTTCAGACGAAGTTTGAAAAGTTCTTTGAAAAAATTGATCTAACCATGCTCAACAGGTAAGCGTAGTAAAAGAAATTTTAGCTCTTTTTACCTATAGCTGATTCTTTGGACTAATTTTGTCTCGTGTATGTGCAGGCTTCTGCGTCTGGTCCTTGACCATAACATTGCTGATTATGTTACTGCAAAGAACAATGTTGTTTTATCATACAAGGATATGAGTCATACGAACTCTTATGGACTGATACGTGGTCTTCAGTTTGCTTCCTTTGTTGTTCAATACTATGGGCTTGTGCTGGATCTCCTTATTCTTGGCCTGACCCGAGCCAGTGAAATAGCTGGTCCGCCACAGATGCCAAATGAGTTCATTACATATCATGACACCAGGGTAGAAACACGACACCCAATCCGTTTGTACTCCAGATACATTGACAAGGTGCATATATTGTTCCGGTTCACTCATGAGGAAGCTCGGGACCTCATCCAGCGGTATCTTACAGAACATCCAGATCCAAACAATGAAAATATGGTTGGTTACAACAATAAGAAGTGTTGGCCAAGAGATGCTAGAATGCGACTCATGAAGCATGATGGTATGTTTCTTGTTAAGAGTGTTGGTACTTTCGTTGTGTCTGTTTTAGGTGTAATTCACTGGATTGCTAGATTTTGATGGCTGATATTTTTATGTGGCATCTTTCAGTTAATCTTGGTCGGAGTGTTTTCTGGGACATGAAGAATCGGCTTCCAAGAAGTATTACCACCCTTGAATGGGAGAACAGCTTTGTGTCTGTCTACAGCAAAGATAATCCAAACCTGCTGTTTAGCATGTATGTGCAGTTTCTCTCTTTTGCGTGTGTTCTGATTCTTTTTGAATCATATATATATATATATATATATATATATATATGGGGATTATGGCTGAGGATCCCAGATGTGTTGTGGCAAATGAGAAACTACTTATTTGATTGTAGGTGTGGTTTTGAGGTTCGTATCTTGCCCAAGATAAGAATGACTCAGGAGGCTTTCAGCAACACTAGAGATGGAGTTTGGAATCTGCAAAATGAGCAAACCAAAGAACGCACAGCTGTTGCTTTCTTGCGTGTGGATGATGAACATATGAAGGTGTTTGAGAATAGAGTAAGACAGATTCTCATGTCCTCAGGTTCCACAACATTCACAAAGATTGTCAACAAGTGGAATACAGCTCTTATCGGTAATAAATGTGTAAAATTTGTTTGTGCCTTCTGTTGGTTGTCTTTCATGCTTTTGGTGTTAAGCCTCTTACAGGTGCTTTCTTGCTGAAAACCTTTGGTTAATTGCTGCAGGTCTCATGACATATTTCCGTGAAGCAACTGTGCACACCCAAGAATTGTTGGATCTGTTGGTAAAATGTGAAAATAAGATACAGACTCGAATTAAAATTGGGTTGAATTCAAAGATGCCTAGCAGGTAATATACTTTGGCTTATCTTTATTTCTTCAAACTGTTCTCTCTTTTAGTACTTCAAGGGACTCATGAAATTTGGTCTGGTTTCAGGTTTCCCCCTGTCATCTTTTACACACCGAAGGAAATTGGAGGACTTGGTATGCTGTCAATGGGCCACATATTGATTCCCCAGAGTGACCTTCGGTATAGCAAGCAGACTGATGTTGGTGTAACTCATTTTAGGAGTGGAATGAGTCATGAGGAGGATCAATTGATTCCAAATCTCTATCGGTACATACAGGTATGCAGGGTCTCTTTTACTAATTAATATGTCTATTGATCAAGATATCAAACTGATGATTTTAATACCATTTGCTCTGACCTTGACAGCCGTGGGAGAGTGAGTTTATTGATTCACAGCGTGTGTGGGCAGAGTATGCATTGAAGCGACAGGAAGCCCAGGCACAGAATAGGAGATTAACCCTAGAGGATTTGGAGGTGAGTTTTGCATTTAGTTATCATTGTCTACACCTTTTTTCTTGTAGAGGTTGAGGCCTCACTTAATTTTTAATAATTATTTAATATGCTTTCTTGCTCTTTTTGACCATCAGGATTCATGGGATCGTGGGATACCTCGTATCAACACTTTGTTTCAGAAGGACCGTCACACCCTTGCATATGACAAAGGGTGGCGAGTAAGGACAGATTTTAAGCAGTATCAGGTACTGAAACAAAATCCGTTTTGGTGGACACACCAAAGGCATGACGGGAAGCTGTGGAACTTGAATAATTATCGAACTGATGTTATTCAAGCTCTTGGAGGAGTAGAAGGAATTTTGGAGCATACTTTGTTCAAAGGAACATAGTAAGTCCCTCTACTGCTTTTGGTTCTATTTTTCTTCCTAATTTTGAGTGGTTTCTATAACTCATAATCACTAAGTTTCTCAATCAGGGTTGTGAGTTTTGGCTGATGTGTTAACCACCAACAATTTAAAGTTTTCGCGAGTGTAGAGTGTGGACATGTTAATGTCTTGTTTGTGCTTTTGAAATCAGTGAACTTTGTGGAGACTACATATTAAACCTGAATCACGTCTGAAATAATTGTCCTTTGAACTTCTTGTCTTCTCTTTTCTGAATTTGTGTTAATATTTTCCTAACAAATGTTACCCATTTTCTCTGATTTTTCAGCTTCCCTACATGGGAGGGTCTTTTCTGGGAGAAGGCTTCTGGTTTTGAGGAGTCTATGAAGTACAAGAAACTTACAAATGCTCAAAGATCTGGTCTTAATCAAATCCCTAACAGAAGGTTCACTCTCTGGTGGTCTCCCACCATAAACAGAGCAAATGTCTACGTCGGTTTCCAAGTACAGCTGGATCTCACTGGAATTTTTATGCATGGGAAGATCCCAACTTTGAAGATATCTCTGATCCAGATTTTCCGTGCGCATTTGTGGCAAAAGATACATGAGAGTGTTGTGATGGATCTTTGCCAGGTTTTGGATCAGGAGTTGGATGCTCTGGAAATTGAAACTGTTCAGAAAGAAACCATCCACCCTAGGAAGAGTTACAAAATGAACAGCTCATGTGCTGACATTCTTCTGTTTGCTGCTCATAGATGGCCCATGTCGAAGCCTAGCCTTGTAGCTGAGTCCAAGGATGTGTTTGACCAGAAGGCTAGCAATAAATACTGGATAGATGTGCAGCTTCGCTGGGGTGATTATGATTCCCATGATATCGAGCGGTACACCAGGGCTAAGTTTATGGACTACACAACAGATAATATGTCAATCTATCCATCACCAACTGGTATGTTGGTTCCCTGTTTTTAAGGTACATCCGAAGCAAACAAATTTCATGTTAACTAAGAGATTTTTGTGTGCAGGGGTCATGATTGGAATTGATCTGGCTTATAATTTACATTCGGCTTTTGGAAATTGGTTCCCTGGGTCAAAGCCATTACTTGCTCAGGCTATGAACAAGATTATGAAGGTAAAAATTATGCTGTTCATGATTTTCTGTTATTGAATTATAAAAACCTGCTATTAATGTTTATATTAAATAAAAATATAATATTAAAGAAGGAAGGAGGACTGGAAAATATACATCAATTATGTTTTCTGAAGAACATTTATGTTTTCCAAAGAACATCAACATATGAACTAATCTCTCTGATCAAGTTGAAGAGAGACTAATGTACGTATATGTTGTGTGCAGTCAAATCCAGCGTTGTATGTCCTGAGAGAACGTATAAGAAAAGGGCTGCAGTTATATTCCTCTGAACCCACAGAGCCTTATTTGTCATCTCAAAACTACGGGGAGATATTCAGCAACCAGATAATCTGGTTTGTGGATGACACAAATGTGTATCGGGTCACAATACACAAGACCTTTGAAGGAAATCTGACAACAAAGCCAATCAATGGTGCCATTTTTATATTCAACCCCAGGACTGGGCAGCTGTTTCTGAAGGTGCGTTTCCAAATGTTTCCGTGCTTGTTTTTCTCTCTCTTAGAATCTGCACATAAAATTTATCCCTGTTTCTCTGAATTTACAGGTAATTCACACAAGTGTGTGGGCTGGGCAGAAGCGTCTTGGTCAGCTGGCCAAGTGGAAAACTGCTGAAGAAGTGGCTGCTCTTGTCCGATCATTGCCTGTGGAAGAACAGCCAAAGCAAATCATTGTGACACGAAAGGGAATGTTGGATCCTCTTGAGGTTCACTTGCTTGATTTCCCAAATATTGTCATCAAAGGAAGTGAGCTCCAGTTGCCCTTCCAGGCTTGCCTGAAGATTGAGAAATTCGGCGATCTAATATTGAAGGCCACAGAACCCCAGATGGTCCTCTTCAACATATACGATGATTGGCTGAAGAGTATCTCATCCTACACTGCCTTTTCCAGGCTGATATTGATTCTGCGAGCTCTTCATGTGAACAACGAGAAGGCAAAAATGTTGCTGAAGCCTGACAAGACTGTTGTGACTGAACCCCACCACATCTGGCCTTCTTTATCGGATGAACAGTGGATGAAGGTGAGATTGTTAATCAAAACACCTCCGTGAGTTTTATTTTAATAGGTTTCTTGTGCTGAGGTTTTGGGAGAACTGTGCTGGGCTGGGGTAGATTATATGTAGCAGTTCCGTTAAATTCTTTATGCATTATTTCTTTGGACATGCAGGTTGAAGTTGCTCTTCGGGATTTAATACTCTCTGATTATGCCAAGAAGAATAATGTGAACACATCAGCTCTAACCCAATCTGAGATTCGTGATATAATCCTTGGAGCTGAGATTACCCCACCTTCACAACAGCGTCAACAAATTGCAGAGATTGAGAAACAGGTTAGTTCCCCAAACTGTTTCTTTCAATTATACGGTTCCCACTCGTCCAGTGTTAATACTTCATCATGGATTTTCTATTGCTTTTAGGCGAAGGAGGCCAGTCAGCTCACAGCAGTCACTACGAAGACCACAAATGTGCACGGAGAGGAATTGATTGTTACCACCACAAGTCCTTACGAGCAAGCAGCATTTGGATCTAAAACTGATTGGCGTGTAAGAGCTATTTCAGCGACCAATCTATATCTACGGGTGAATCATATATACGTGAACTCAGAAGACATTAAGGTACTTAGTGAAAAATTACCCACACAGAAGAATGGTGCATCCACATTGGTCTTTGAACTCCCCAGGGAAGTTCTTACACACTGATAACATATGTCCTTCAAATAATTTGTGCAGGAAACTGGGTATACTTACATCATGCCCAAAAATATCCTGAAGAAGTTCATATGTGTGGCTGACTTGCGAACTCAAATTGCTGGATACCTTTATGGCATAAGCCCTCCAGACAATCCCCAAGTCAAGGAGATCCGTTGTATTTCCATGCCACCACAGTGGGGTACCCACCAGCAGGTTCATCTCCCTTCGGCTCTTCCCGAACATGAATTCCTCAATGACTTGGAGCCATTAGGATGGATGCATACACAGCCGAATGAACTTCCTCAGCTGTCACCACAGGTCAGTATTCCTGCTCGACTATTCCATGCTGTTATTTTACATTTTGCATTATTTTGCGTGCTCATCTGCACTCTTTTCCCTATCCTTACATTTGCTGAATATATAGGATCTTGCTGCTCATGCTCGCATTTTATCAAACAACAAACATTGGGATGGCGAGAAATGCATAATCCTGACATGCAGTTTCACTCCTGGCTCTTGCTCTTTAACTGCATACAAGCTGACCCCATCGGGATATGAATGGGGGAAAAATAACACTGATGCTGCAAGCAATCCACATGGCTACCTCCCAACCTACTATGAGAAAGTTCAAATGCTCTTGAGTGATCGTTTCCTTGGTTTCTACATGGTAGATATTTATTTTTCTCGTCTCTTAAATTACTATTACCCTTTCCATCATCCCATTTCACTAATCGACTTGGATCTACAGATACCCGATAATGGTCCTTGGAACTACAATTTCATGGGGGTGAAACACACCGTGAGCATGAAATACGGCATGAAACTCGGCGCGCCACGTGAATACTACCATGAGGACCACCGGCCCACACATTTTCTCGAGTTCAGCAACTTGGAGGAAGGCGAAACAGCAGAGGGCGACAGGGAAGACACCTTCACTTAATTCACCTCAAAATATGACTTTTCAAATGTTGTTTCAAATGATGCACATATATTACTTAAGATGCAAGTTTGTCTTATGCTACAAGTATGTTGTATTCTCAGTCACTTGTATCTCCATATGTTTGACCTTCCTCATCCTTTTGTACAATTTTTGTAGTGTCTTAAGCATATCAAATATTTAGAGCATCAAGTAATCTCCATTTCCAGCAAATCAGCAAATCTGTCATGGGCATACATTGTGGATGAGTTCTGTTGCTAACAAGTGCGAATCGACCTAACAACCCTGGGGATTAGGTCAATCAAATCATTCTCTTGTTGAATTTATCGTTACAACTGTTGAAAAAAGTGAACTTACAATCTAATCCTAGCACCTTATAAACGTGTGTTTTGGTCTATACATGAACAAATGTCAGCTATTCCCAGTCAATTCTATAGCCATTTAATACGACTTCAATGGTAGCTGATAACCACATACTACATCCGTGTTTTTATTTTTGCTTTATTTTTGCTACACTTCTCTTTTCATACTTACTAATACATAATTTTAATCATTAATATCGTTAATTATCAATAGGTAAAAAATATATAAAGTTGATATTTTGAAAATATACATTAATACGAATCTAACAAGACCCCATATGACTCTATTTTTTCTTAAGTATAAGTCACAAATGACAGTCAAACTAGATTGTGTGAATAGTGTAAAAGTCAAACTGTTACAATTAATAAAAAATGGAGGAAGTATCATTCTACCTTAAAACGTGTTTCCTGAAACGCGATTTATTTAACGACTACAACTATTTTAAAACGCTACTTTTCACAATTCGTTAAAGTTCCACCATTTCTCAGTTCTAACGCCTATAAATGCGCCACCGGTCTGTGCACCTCGTGTGCTCAGTGCTCCTCTGCTATTCCACCGTCCATCCGCCCACTCACAAACACGCCACGCGCACCGTCCATTCACGTCGGGGCAGCAGCAATGGCCGTTGCCGCCCCGCGCCGCCGTTCTCCGCCGAGCAGGAAATCAGCATCTGCAGTCGATACTAGAAAATATCTCCCGTCGTCGTCGCTCCGCCGCGGCCTAGCCAACGCTCATTTCCTCAAATGGACCGCCGCCGACGTGTTCGGCGTCCCGAGGAATCACGCCTTGCCGTGCGCATTTGCCGCCTCGCTCTTCTTCTTTATGGCGGTCGAATACACTCTCCGCATGGTTCCGCCGACCGCTCCGCCGTTCGATCTCGGATTCGTCGCCACCGAAGGCCTTAACCGCTTCCTCGCCGCCAGACCTAATTTGAATACCGTCCTGGCTGGGCTTAATACGGTTTGTATTGTTTAAATTTTGTATACGCATTAATTGCATGCCTCTGTATATAGTATAATACGGTCATGCAATTTTTGCCTGCGAACCAGATCCATCCATCAATGCTCCATCCTAACACCCTTCACCTCACACCTGTACAAAACTAATTTCAAAATTAGGGTTCATATATGCGCATTTATTCAATTAATCCTCAATTTGGTAAAGCCCTGTGTATAAACGCGAGGTTTAATTTGTTGTTGTACAGCTGTTTGTGGGAATGCAAACTGGGTACATACTATGGACATGGCTAATTGAGGGGCGATCTAGAGCCACCATTGCCGCACTCTTCATGTTCACATGTAGAGGACTTCTCGGATACGCTACGCAGCTACCATTGCCTCAGGTACTCATCCATTTTCCTCTGTTTTTCAATTCTATACATACATGCATATTACAGCTGTACATATACAAATTATAATGTTGGAGAACTAAATATAAATGATGATGATGAGGAGATATATATATATATATATACTATATATATATATGTATGTATGTATCTGTGTCATCTTAAATGTATATTTTACCTAGCTGAGATGATGAAATTTCATTTAGTTCCTGCAAAGCTGCAAAATAAAAATCACCTAACTTTTCTCATTTCAATATTGTGATAATTTGTTAATGTAGGCAATATTGTCACAAATTTAATCTAACAATTTTGGTTATTACTAGATGTCTTTGTTGACAAGTTTTACATCACAATTTTGTCGTGTAAATTCTCAAATAGTGATGATTCATAACTTATCATTGCCGTATATATAATCACTAATCAGTGATGGTTTTACTTTTAATATCATGACTTGCCATATTTGCACTATGATAGACTCCGCGGCTCCTAGGTGTGAGTTCGAGTTGAGTATCGAATTTTACAAAAGTCGACTCAAGTCTTCATATATTTAGAAACTAGTATTTGCTCGGTGCGATGCACGAATTTATATAAATATTAAATATTTTAAAATTTAATCATGTTATGTAAATATATTTTAAAAAAAGATAAATGATGCAGTAATTAAAAAATCAAATAGTAATAACAAAACATCAAAAGAAAAAAAACATATTTAGAATTTGTGATTTATTTATTTTCTTGGCACATAGTTAATTTGTAGTATGAATAGTGAATACACATATTTAATAACGTTAAATAAATATGTTTCCGAGTGGAAGGAATAATATTAATATGATAATTTAAGTTGAACTTTATAAAGTCTCCATACCAATATCTAGAAGGAATGAAAAAACAGTGTTGGATTTTTTTAATTGAAATGTGAATAAGAAATATGTTTTCTCATATATATATATATATATATATATATTATTTAATAGAGTA
>MAYD01414627.1:0-10428 GCA_001909325.1 Ruellia speciosa
GATTTTCAAGGTATTATTATCTAATTCAACCACAATATACAGAAACAGATGCATAAAAAAAGGCACTACAATAAGCAGATCTAAATGGAAACCAGATTATCAAACAAAAAATACTGTGTTGAAATTGAATGAAAAAGATAAATGTACCACTGAGGTATGGATCTAGATGGAGAACAGACCTTGTGATTGAGAGATTGTAGAAACCTGTACCAAGATACTTGAGATAATTGTGATTGTACATATTGTTGTAATGTAGACACAAAATGGATAAGCTTGTGCCTGCAATGAAAGTAGGAAATAATTAGAACATAGAAACACGTGTTTGAAGCATCCAAAATGATACTCATTCAGTCATTCCTTTGGATGATAATATGATATAACAGCGAATATCTGTCCAAGGAAAAGTACAGTAGTTGATAGAACAGGAGTAGAAAATCTATATTCAAGCATGTTAAATATTGGCCACGTATTCACTTCATGAAAAAGCAATATCAGCACCCAACCTGTTTCTTTTTGTTATAGCTATTCAAATCATTCAGCAACAAAACTTAACTTTAGAGAGTACCTAGTTTCAGTTAATACGGAAAGATGGTTCGCCTCTCCCTTATGCTGCGCCAAATGATAACCCTGCCAGCAGAACCCCGTCACATAATAGGAAATAGCATTCTTAGATTTATGTTAGCTTACATCTGCAATAAAATTGATCATTCCAGGGTTGTGAAGAGAGGAAATAGCAGGATTTTGCCTCCTATGAACGATCATTCCTATAGAGGAAATCAAACCCAGTGGAAAACTTTCATAAACAGAACAGTCTAAGTTTATCCTCAATCAGCACATTTTTCATCTGATTTTACTTTTGAATGAGATAAAAGTTCATGAATAAATTAGAAGAGGGAAACAAAAGCGCATTTACATGAACAGGAAAAAGGGTGAAGATTTAACTTATAAAGGAAGGAACCAACCCGACTATTACATAGAGATGTTAACTAGTAACTACCTTGTTACCAAAATAATAACCACCATATTACAGAAAGAACCAGAGACATATACATTTTTTTTTTCAAATACATGATAAACCACACAGAAAATAAGGAAAAAAAAACACTTTGAAACGATCTCTCTTCCACACTCTCTAAGTTTCAGTTAAATCTTAAGCAGCCTTTTTGTAATTTTTAGTATGTATTCAGTATTCTTATGCAAAACATGTTTGACTTTGATATCAAGCACTTCATAGACTTGCATCCCACTCACACAGGAGCCCTAACATTGGAGAGAGACTAGAGATACATAATGGATAGAAAGAAAAAGCGAAAGCACTTTCTTCATATTTTTTCCTGAATTCTTACTAATCCTTGCTCAGTACAAATCAAGTTAGAGAAACAAGTTCAGAAGCTCTTCTTTACTCTTTACCCAAACGTAGATTAGCTACAAAGCCTAAGCGCAACATACACCACAGAACTTTTGGACACTCCAGTAAATTTTATTCAGGAGGGGAAATGCTGGACAATTCTTACAGCCAAGGCAAACTTCATTGTTTTCACTCAATATAGCTATATGTGCAAAAGCAGGCCACATGGAAATAGGCAGATCAGGTAAGTACAGTGCATATGAAAAGCATACTAGAAAGAATGGTTTAGAATTATGCCTCATAGACTCACAATTAATGCAAAGTGTAAAAGACAGGTAAGTATGAAACAATTACCTTTAATGAGCACCAGGCATCGCTCAATGAGGAAACAGCAAGCTTGATTTGTATTAAAAAATTAAATATCTCAGAATATATGCCCAATGCAGCAGGAGTAAGAATTATGTTGACTGGCCAATCAACTCGGTAACCCAGACCCAAGAAATCAAAGTAGTGAATTCCTGAAATATATAAGGTAATTAGGCAGGAGATAAAGTAAACAACAGTGTTAGCAACTTTAGTTATCTCGAGTCAAAGAATAATAGGCATAGTACCCCCAGACATTTTGAATCTGTAAAGCACTTAGAAGCTGTTCCAGCCTTCCAGCATGGGAAGTTCATTTAACAGCTTGAGGCAATGTAGCAGGGTTTTTCATCTTTAAACCACATGGTAGGTCATCAGGTCTGCAGACCTTGTGAAGCCATTAAGAAATTGCTGAAAGGATGTTTGAAAATGCACTAACTTTTCCATTGGCAACACTTTTAAGGTAAATCACCACTACCACCGGATCAATGTTTATTATCATTTATTTCATCACTTCAACTATTAAGAATTTATTACCCTATTATATTTTCTCATTGAAAGAGGATTAGCTTCACTTCTCTTCCATACCCTCCATCACTATAAATTTTTTTTTGTTTTTGGTTTAATATTCTCGTTTTCTTGGTAACAAATATGAGAATAGGAGCACTGAGCATAATACAGCAAACATATTTGCCTTAAATGGTAATTAAAAATAAAACAAAACCTCACCCATGGGAGAAGTAGATAGATCACTAATCCGATCTCCTTTCTGGTACACATATAGCCGCTCCTTATGAGGGTCTCCTTCACATGATGACCTCTGAACTGCCAGCTCAAGAGCCCCTTGAATCTCAGGAATACTCTTTTCCACGTCATTGACATGCAATTTCTGTGTTTTATTTATTTTTAAAGCAAGTAAAGTTAATATATTAGAATAGGAGCCGAAGCCCAAAGTACGGAATCAGTTAGTCAAAATCAATTAGAGATCTCATTGAACAGGATCAGAGAAATAATTTTACAAACTTACACGATGCCAGAGAGACATGATAAACAGATCAGCCCAGTCTGCTACTTCCATGAAATGATAGCATCGCAATGCTTGCAAATGCTCTTGCAATTTAAATCCTTCTATGAGCAACTTGATGGTCAGCTTGCTTACATAGTTGTATCTAATTATGTCAAGGAATGATATAGAAGCAGTGTAATCAAATTATAAATACAGAACCCTGAGCTAACCAGCACCTCATTGGACTATTCCACTCAATGGAAGAAAGAAAAGCAAGTAATATTCATAGTAGTCAGTGGTGCACGGTGCGGCATTACACAAAGCTTGTGCCATGCCGTGGAGTGGCGCACTGCGCACACCATAAGAAAGATATTTAAAAAATAAAAATATACAGGATAAGTCATAATAAAAATACATTTAATTCAAAATAAAGCACATTTAATCATCAATCCAAAGTAAAATTTCAAAATACATCCCAAATTAAAGTTTAGAACACATCCAATACCTAGAATAAAGCACATTCAATCAAAAATGTAACACACAATCCATAATTCAATGTCACTTGCCTAGTTTAGGATTGAGTTGCTTGAAAAATAAAATAAATAAAAAATTAAAAAAATGCTGTCTGAGGTGCGCCTCATGGCTTATGGCGCGCGCCACAGAGAAGGGGTGAGCCACGCCACAGGAAATGGCGCCATGGGCCATGGCGTTCCGTTTACAACTACCAATATTTATATTTGGAGAATAGCAAAAACAAATCGTAGGATATCACATGTAACTCACAACTGAGATCTGCAGAATTAAAACTAGCATGTGTCATTTTCACTGTTGTGTTAGCTTACATTCACATTCATTATATAACCTCACCCTCACTTTCCATAGAGGGACTGGATTCTAGAAAGCTGGTAAGTCAAAAAACACAGTACAAGAAAATAAAAACTGAAGACAACACATAATACAGAAATAAAAGTGTCCTCTGTTGGTTTCCACATATCTTGCAATGGGTAAAGCCTTTATAATAAGGCAACAAATGGCCACAAAATGAAGATACACGATTTAATATTATATATATGTTAACGCCAAGAAAATGTGTACGGATGAAAAGGCACCAAAAATTCACATATCAAGGGAAGGGACTCCTAGTAAGCAAATTGATTGGCTCCCTACATTTTCAAAAAGGGTATAGATGGGTAACTCTGTTATCATTGCATCTATTTCAGTTTCTATTACTTACTAGGGCAAGAAAAAAAATCCGAATGTTACTAAATCACAAAAATGTATACAAGGATACTGAAGCAAAATCTCATCCATCACACATTTTTTAATCACAAAATCCAAAGGCAAATCAGCTCCAGCCACCAATTTCGTCTGGCGGGATCTTGGGGATCTGTTAACAACATTTCCAGTTCGACCAAGCATACTCTCCCAAGCACTTCCACCAGAAATATTTGGAAGTAATAAATGTTCTTCATCTCCACCCTCTTTATGCAGTGGCAAGCTAACATTACATGATCTGGCAGTATTCTCCACACTAACATCATTTGGTATTCCTACACCAGCATGATCACCAGCATCAATACTAGCAAAACGAGTCTCGGCCATAACTTGACGGTCAGTCACAAATTCAGGGCCATGACCACCTGCCAATTTGGCAATGCATGCTTCTAATGGGTCTTTTACAGAAAGAAAGTCAAAGTAAGAATTCATATAATTGGCACGAGCCCTTTCTCCAAGAATAGCTCTCAGATTAAATAGAGAGCCTCGGTTCAATGATGGGTTCATACAGAAAAAAGTAGAATCATATTTCAGTTTTGAAACATGAAAGCTAAATGCTTTTGAAGACACATCTCTTAAGTGCAGAAGTTTATCTTCATTTGCCACTTCTACAACACCTCTATCAGTTTTTAGCAATGCAAAATCTTCCATGCTCTTCTCCAATTGACGAGAAGGTGGACATAAATGTGTATCACTTTTGTCATAGTCAATATCACAGCCATCAGATGGACAAGAATCATGCTCTATAACCCCAGTTTCTGGAGTATCTGAGTGTTTTTTCTCACTTCTCAAAGAGTGTGTTTCCCTATGGAATGGAGATACAGAACAGGCAACATTCCACTTTAGCTTGAATGGGGAGCCTTCGTCAGTGGATATGGTTGAGGAGAAATCCAAAGCAGATAAATAACTAGGCTCAAAATGGTGAGATGCAAAATTCATCTTTTCACCCTCATTTTGCTCCTCGTATCCTTCAGAAGATGAGCATTCAGATGACTCTAAGAGATCTTCAGTGTAAGAATATTCATCTGCGGTGCTCAATAAATCATCATCCACTGCTGTCACATTCCTGTCAATCAGATGGTTATATTAGAAAGTAAATATGAGTTTTTGAAATTTACAAGGGAAAAAAAATAATGTATTCAACATCAATAAGAATGCCAAAATAGTAAGAGGCAGTAATCACTATGTTATGAAATATAAGAAACTCAGAATCCCCAATCAAGAAAAATGGGACATATCGGTAAGAAATAGATCTCACATTTTGTGTTCCAACCATATCAACAGATATTCAGATCATTCTAAAGATTTATGCATAAAGTGGGGAGAACTCACTCATTTTGATTTCTTCTAACACTTTGATCTGCAGAAAACGCCTGACAGTTTGAGTTCTTTTTAAGATTGTTTATAAGTCTTGATGGAACACTTTGAGAAGCAACCTGAAAAATACATCGTTCAGACCAAAGCATAATATTGAACAGAATACAATTGTTAAATGAAAGTACACTTGCCACTGAAATAATCTAAGTCATATTGCTTCACAAGATCAAGAAACTTCACCAGATTTTACAGCAATGTCCAGCACAAAATATGAGGATTAACTAAATTTAGAGAACTAAGGTAATACAACTGAATAAAATAATTGAAAAGGATCATTTACATAGAGCCAATCAAAGGTAACAAATAAGTGCTTCATTTATGCCTAAATCCAATCAGACTTGATCAAACAATCAAAAAGATCATAATTGTATGCTCCCAATCAAAGGTGTATATTATGTGTGATACAGATACACTTGCCTAAGTGACACAATAACGAATTTATATGCCTAAGTGATTGACATGTCCAACCTGATCAAACAATCAAAAGAGCCATAATAATTGTATGCTCCCAATTGTAGGTGATTGTTATTTGATATAGACATGCTCCCTTAAGTGACACAACATGGACTTCATATGAGAATCATTTGGGCTAAACAGGATGAGTCAACAAATCACAAATCAATAGGAAACAGGATGCTTAACAAAAATTTACCTGTTCGCTAAAATCGAATTTTGTTAAAAAGCTTTCAACCTTTTCCAACATTTGACAATAATAATTGGATCTCACGAGCACCATTGTTTCAATAGCTTCTTTTTCAAACGTGAGTGGGAATTCAAACCATGTATTTTCACTGGACAAACCAACCAAGGAGGGGAGGACCTCTTCATGGGTGTCATAAGGACCAACATTATTAGATAGCTCAAACAACTTTATAATGACTTGAAGCTGCTGACCAGTTCTACAAAGTGGAACCATACACTCTTTAAGAAAACATGGTAAAACACTTGCATCTCGAACCTGGATAAATGAATCCAAATACTTAGAGGTGTGCATGATGAATAGAAAAATGAGAAAGTCAAGCACAATTGACAAGATTACCCTAAGGGCAGGCAAAGGCATGCCAGAGGCAATACCGGTGTTGCTCATTCCATGCATTGAATAATTGTTGACGCATTCCACAACAAATTCATGGTATGGATCACTGATGGATCCATCAAAAATCCACGTCCTAATAAAATTAGAATACGGTTCATATGACCTGATAAAGAGGAATTTGAGAAGGGCACAGTGGTCTGGATCTGCAATCTGAAAAAATTGAGACAAAATCGTAAGGCTTATAAAAAAGCAATTAATTTCTACATATATGTATGATGAATACATGTGTTGTGGCAATCATATGGAAAATGAGTTAAACCATACAATTGAGGTTAAAATTCATACAAGAGATCACCCTTTCTAAGGTTAACACAACATTATACTTACCATTACATAATTGATAGCACAAACATTTCAGTAACAGGCATATAAATCTATTTTCTGGAAAACATAAGGTCAAGTTGGCCTCTTACAGTTATAAACCAAGTTTCTGAAGCAAAGCCGTGGTGTAGGTATCATGACATTAGATTTAGGTGCAAGTGTACAACTGAGGAGATACCACCAAGGCACAAAGTCTGCCAGTTAAAAATATTTTGAGCATTATGAACCCAAAATTTGTGAACTTTTATATATCAGAAGGCAAAGCTGTAACATGCTACTGTCCTGAAAAACTTGGGAGAAGAAAATAGGAATAAATGATTCAGAAAATAAAAGTTACTAAAAGTCTTCAGCTTAGGCATACACATGATAAAGAAGAAAAGGCTGTTTACACAGAACAACCTTCAGCTGAGCATACAGAAATGAGAGTAAAGCACCACTTCTTGGGAAGATGCTGAACTCGCTGTCTGCTTTAGTCTTCAAGTCTTCGAAAGATAAGAAAGGAAAGCCAACAATTAGATGATTAACATTGCAGATATTACCAAGGGCCTCAATCTGTGTCCTTAACCCCATTGTGTGAAGATAAACCTCCAAGATTGTAACTTCTGAATGCCCAATACAAGTAAGACAGCCTCCTCCATCAGTATTTGAGAAACGCCTTAAACTAGCAGATGCAGATAGTGTATTTAAAGCAGATAAATAACCATCCATAACCTTCCCCACAGAAATCGCAAATGCCTGATTAATCAGAGTGAGGTTACTCTGGGGGAATTTTCCTTCGTTACAGGAATTAATTTTGGGATTTTCCTCAAGCCCATTCACTACAAAGGCATCTGGAGCCATGAAGTACTTGACAAATCTGTGGAGGAGGAAGACTAAGCAACCTAACTGGCCAATGGAAGTAAGTAGGTTTCCGAGAGCAGCAGTACTTGAACACCTCACCCACAAATTTGAAATTCGATGAGAAGTTCTGTCTGCAGAACTATAACAAAGGACAGCCAAGAGCTTCTCAATAGATATCAAAGCTGATTCAACACCATGGAGAGCATTCATTGCCAACCGCACCAAACTGGGCTCCTAAAAAATAAGATTAGTTCAAATAGAGAGTCAAGCATATGCAAAGTGACCCGTGAAATAAGCAAACCAAGCATCTGTTCCTTATACTTTGGATTAGTTTGGAGTGGATAGCAATCCACCCATTTAAATAGAAATCGCTAGTGAAAAGGAAAAGAGCAAGAATTTCTGAGCAATTAATTGCATTCATCTCCTGCAAGATACAGGCTTTGCTACATTGCATTCGTTTATACTAAAATGTCTATATTCTGGTCTGAGTATTTAACACATTCACAAGTGTGGGGAAAAACTCAAAAAGGTCCATATCCTCATATCAAATCTCTAACTAAACATTCATTGTTTTTTTGTAAGAATGAACTAAAAAGCTTAATTAACAACAATTCGTAACGAAATATCAATTATTAAACGCCACAATTTAGAACCACAACCCACGCATACTCCAGCAGCACAGCAGCAAATTCCTAAACGTTGAGAGATAAGGAACAAAGGTAGCTTACAGAAACAACGGAATTTGAATATAGAGCAGGTGGAGAGTCAGGGGGAGGCTTAGACGACGCGATGGCTTGGCAAGGAATTGAGTCCCACGATCTGGGTGTAACCCATGGATCATCAAGCTTGAGCTTCTCCAACAGAGAATCCATTACAGAAGTTGAGGAATCCACCGCCATGGCGATGCTGCACCGTAGCCGGCTGATTCTCACTCCGGCGATCTGCCGCAGTGTGGTGTGGTGTGAAGCCTTAATCAGAAAGAGGGAAAGGAAGAAAAAGATTGAAAATTGAAATTTGGGGGATAAAATAACATGCGCCGGTTTTCAATTCACCGGTTTAGTTGGAGAAAATGAAATCTGAAACCAAAAACGAGACTCCCCACTAGGGGTGGCAGGGGTCAGGTATGATAGTTTGCTCGTATCCAGGCCCGAATAAAAAGGTTCATATCCAAGATCCGACTTGAACCCAAAAAGATCCAAACCCATTATACATGAACCCGAACTCAAGTATTCAAACGGTAATCGGGTCTTATTTGCGAATTCGAAAACATATTAAGTTTCTCATACCCTTTACTGAGAGCGGGCCCATACCCAAACCCAATTGTCAGATTGGTAAATGATTGTTACCCGCAAACTCAAAAGATATTAAGTTTGACAGATTTAGATCATTTGGCCAAAGTTAATATTATGCGGCCGACATTACAAATTTTATAATTATATAACACACATTACAAATATAATTGTATTAATAAACGCCGACCCATTTTATCCAGGCGTCGATCCATCTTGGACGATTTTGCCCATGTCATTATATTTTCCCCTACAACTCTCTCTATCTTAAACTCTAAACTCTCTTTACTTTTATTTCATTAAAAAATCATCAAAATTGATAAAAATTGTTTTATTTCGATCACAAAATGGGGGAGATGTTGAATGACGTAGAATTGCTCGAAGAATACGTAAAAATCGATAAAAAAAAAGCACGAAAAACGAAAATCACAGCCGTGAACAGCTTGAGCGCGCGTCAACACGAGCCCAACCACACGGTCGAGCGCATGGAACCATGTGCCCATCCGTATGGTGGGTGCATGGCGCCCCGTCCATGCGTACCTTGAGCCGGGCGTCGTTTTCTGCATGTTGTATTCATTTATGTTGAATTATTCTATGTATGTGGATATATTTATCGGTGATTTACGGTACCGATACATTGTCAAGTCGTATTCGGCGAACCGTGTTATGCGCCATATTGGGTACATGAGTGCATGTTCAAACAATTGCCACTAGTTCAAACAATGGTCACTGTGGGACATTACGTACAAACATGTTTAAACAATTTTAAATCTAAAAGATTTTAAATATCGTAAATATTCACATGTTCAAACAATGTTCAACCTCGACACTACCTATTTGCAATGATTTGATCCTAAAGAGCACGCCGTCATATCCTTCACAACCCTTCTCGCATTCTAACTAAGATTGCTCATCTAGTGATGTCCCTCTTGATACACCGCCATCTCATGGTTGTGAAACCTAGCTTCTACACCCTCCATCACGTGGACCGTCCACACACCCATCTTCCTCTGTTGAACAATCAATTTAAACGGGCAATTGTTCGTCTTCTTCTTCTACGGCGCATCATTGTTCCCGACTACCCCCCAAACCTTACCCTATTGAACAACGCAATACTTTTTTCTTCCCATATTTCCTGTGGGTAACTATAACCAACACCGAATCTATGTGTAATAGCTAGGTCTTTCGCCCATTTGATCGTTTTATCGTCGCTCGCAAATTAGTCGATTGTCTCAAATGCAGCCCCGTAGTCCACCCCGTAGCCACCAAACTCATTCAATGAAACCTTCAACGTTACAAATGGACACAACTTAACAACACATTAAACAAATGGTAACACTAAAATGTTAAAAAACACGCTTGGCTGAAGGTCCGAATGGGCACACATATGGGGCGCCATGCCCCCTGCTGCACGGTCGAGCGCATGGCGCCATGCGCCCAATATGGATTGGCGCTTTGCACAGGGCACACGACCGTACGGTTGGGCGCACGTTGACGCGCGTTTGGGCCTTTCACG
>MAYD01414666.1:0-10768 GCA_001909325.1 Ruellia speciosa
ATTATCTGAAACACGGAACAACACAACTGACATTAATTCCCCTGAATCAATTATCCAACTCAAAATATTTTAATTTAATTGTTTGCCTAACAATTAAATTAAAATAATTATCCTTTAATTTAATTGTTTCTTAACAATTAAATTTAATAATAATCCCTTAGATTATTATTATTTTTCTTGTTGGATTTTATTTGTTTTACTGCTCAGAGGTTTCAAGTGTAGTATCTGCAAATGCAATCACTTGTCCATACCTCTCATCATCGCAGGAAATAAATAATTAATTTATTAAAAATTAATTAAATGTCTCATTTAATTATTAATCCCAATTAAGAAATTAATTAAGTCATTAGTGCCAAAGCCCAAATCTGCCACATCCATCTGTCTGCATACTGAATTTATTTATACTGTCACAGGCCCAACTGCCAAAGCCCACCTGAATCATTTAATTTATTAAATATAAAGTCCATGCCCAAACTGCTGAATCTGTTTCATTACTAATTTAAGATGCCCAACCGAATTAATTGAACAGGCCCAAAACCGAGCCCATCCAACCACAACAGCCCAAATCCTTCCTTAGTTAATTTCACAGATCAAACAAGCAGCCAGCAAGAACACATATGAAGGCAGGAATAAACAGCAAGCATAGAACTGTCAAACCCAAACCAAACTGAATCAAATCTGACTCAAAGATTGATCCATCGGGAGCCTCAGATCGGTCTCGACTCGATCTCATCATCGGCTTATCCCGGATCCAATAAACGCTTCCAACCTACCATCAATTCGAAAGAACGGAAAAGGGGAAACAAATATTGGATTGAAAACAACCACAACTGAATTGGTAAAAACAACACAGCACTAATGCACAACCAAACCATCCCAATGCTTCCAAACCTTAATGGTATTAAGGGGAAACAAATGGAAATAACTTTGGAACAAGGTCCTGATTCAAACTGGACTCCAACTCATCATCCTCGTCTCCTTACCTCAATAAGAATTGAGGGGAAACAAGAACTCCCAAGCCCTCAGATCAGTGATCCTTCATCGGGCATCGACAAATCCAAACACCATAATAGCAGTACCAGGCTAAAATAACATCATGAGGCAAACCAGCAACAGAATCAACTGAGAACGGGACCAACTAAAATAGAATCTAAGACCATTCCAACTGACTAAGACCACCATACATAGATCATCTATCCATTCTGGAACCACAACAGAGGCCAACTGATGCAATAGCAGAACCAAAACGATTAACGGATCCAAATCAAACTCGACCATCCCAACCTCAGATTCTATGTGAATCATCATAGGCTCGTAACATCAACAAACAACATAGCCACATAACATAACTCATTTGGTACAACCTCAGAACCAAACCAGCAACAATACCAAACGGAACGACACCACAGAGACACTGCCATAATCCAACCAAGTGTGCCATCCCTCCAAAATCAAGTTTTTGGGGTTGCACACCAAGTACCCTCACGGCATCATCATACGGTATGACCAAAAATACCAACTGAAACAGATACCACACTCGAACACGAATGACAGAATCAATCGGACCAACACGACCAATACCAGAATCAATACCAGACGGAGGCCAATCAATTCATCAAGTAAATGAATCAATAAATCTTTAAAATCCCAGACTCAACATCGATTAGCCCAAAATCCCCAAATCAAAGAGTCTAGGGTTTCGAGTTTACCTTCAATCAATCGGTCGAAGAAGAACAACAGCGAAGCCAGCACCAATAAGTGAGCATTCCCTCGAGGAGTGGGGTTGCTTCTCTTATATAGAAGCAGTCCACCACCGCCTCGTAGTCGACCAACAGCCCTTACCCTTCGACCATTTCCACAATCACAAGCCTCGTGGTTACACGCGTGAGGGAATGGTTGAAATCTTAAAATAGGAGCAAGAAACCTTCAACCATTATCGCTGAATCTTTCGACTATTCGTTCGACCGGAATCGGCATCGAAGGAAGGAGAAAGGGAAATATCGAAGAAATCCGTCTGAATGAAATCTGGAGGAAGAGAGCCTTAATTGAGAAATCAAATCCCCCTTATTTCCAATTGAGTCTCCAAAGTTCTAATTTAATTCAATTGAGTCCCTGGAATTCCAAATCCTCGATTTCATCCCTTAACTTTCTGAAAATTCCAATTTGACCCCCTGAAGTTCCCAAACTTCATTCTTTAACCCTTCAAGGACTTTAATATTCCATTTTCCACATCGGGGAATATTATTTTCTAAACATCGCCCATTATCGCTATTGGGCTTCTTTATCCGTAATTGGGCTTTTCAATCCAACTAGGCCCAATTAATTATTTTGTTCGAATCGATCTATCGAGTCCCTTGGGTCCAAATATCATTAATAAAATTTCCCGCGTCTTAAAAATTAATTATTTTCCTATAATTAATTTTGCGAAAATTTTTTACTTATTTTCTGTTGCCGGAAAGACTATTTTTCACCGGAAAAGACTATTCTGTAACATGGGATGTTACACCTAGATTGTGAATTGAGCGGAGATTTTAGAGAAGGAGCGAGATGAAGATCTAGAACTGCGTTTGGCTTTCTACATGGCGAAGAATGCAAAGGAAGGAAGAAAGTGTATAGGGAAAACATGTTTTGAAGAATTGAGAGAGGAAATTTTGTTTTAAAGGAAAGAAAATAAAAAAAAAATCTCCTAACAATAGTGAAAATGACGTCGTCTAGGGGTAGGGGCTGATTTGGCATCATTAGTGGCCACATGTCATTTTTGATTGGCTGAGAGAGGTTCACGCGGATTATGTGTTTTTTTGGATGATCAGGATGAGCGGATTTCTTACTGGACTGTGGACATAATTCTTCTCTTCTTTCATTTCGTTGTTGGTTGGTTTTGAACTCGTATCAAGGATTTAGTTTAGCTTTTCACATTGACCATATGTCACTTGGCTAGCCTGAACCCATGGACCCCCTCAGTCGAGCCACTGTGAGCACTGATTCCCACTAGCTAAATTTGTGCTCGAACCAACTTAAGCCATTGAATCGAACCGCATCCAGCCATGTTCAAAACGCCTTGAGCCACCTTGAACCACGATTGAGCCAATTTGATCTTATTGAGCTAAATGTACAATGATTGAGCTTTTGGTGTTTTTAAAACATGGGCCTTATTTAAGAAATAGTGACTTAAAAACACTACTCCCTCCATCTTTTTTCTTTTATTACATTTTTACTTTTAACACTATTTACGTACTATAATTTGACTATTATTAGTAACTCATACTTAAGAAAAAATATAGTCACGTGGGGTCTTATTAGGTTCGTTTTAGTGGATATTTTTAAAATATTAATTTTATATATTTTTAACCTATTGATAATTAATGACATTAACAGTTAAAGTTATGTATCGACAAACTTAAAGGGACAAATATTACAAAAAAAAAATTAATTACCATACATTGTTTTTCTTGATTAAATTTTCAAAAGAAAAATAGAAACAAAGTAAGCAAAAAGTTTACTAACAGGGTTATTAAATAGATTTCATTAAGCCATAAATGGTGTTATTCTGCCAGGGCCGGGCGGCAAGTGGCAATAGCCCAGCCCGTCCCGCTCCCCGCTCCCCGCTCCACGGGGTTTCAGTTTCCCCCTTTCCTGTTCCAGAGAGCAGAGCCCGACTGCCTGATAGCCGTCTAGAATCTAGGGTCTTGCCGGTCGCCAACTTTGGCCTCGCCGCCATTCTCTTCCATTTTTGCAGGTATGCATCTACTTCTAAACCATGCCATAATCCTCTGCTTTCTTGACAACTTGCTTTTGCTTTTGCCACCAGGAAACGCTCTTCAAAGGTAGGTTTTCCGCATTTGATTGCCCGCTCATTAACCCATGATTTCTGTTGACCTTCCTGTTGCTCTTGCCTTATTCTTGTATTACCAATTACTTAGGTGCAGATTCTTTCTTCATATCAAATTGGTGAAATTACGCTCCTTAAGTTAACTCACATTACAATAAACAAGAGTTAATACAGAGAGTTACAGACTAGCACATAATGCTGAGCATAAGGACATTTGACGTAAAAGCTTAATTGAAGCAGCTCTGTTTTGCTTTGTCTTTTAAACAATGAATTCACCCCCAATGCTGAAAGCATTCCCTCCTTGCTTCTTGTTGGTTTATAGTATATGTCTGTATAATCATATGATAGCATAACTTGGGCATATTTGCATTCATCATCATGGAAATGAATAATAGACCTTCAACAGCTGGTAATTTGTCTTAACAATAATAATTTGTTTGAAACTTACCAGACTCGATCCACAAACCTTATGTTGGAATATAACGTCTTAGGCTCTTAGCCACTAGGCTATCTCACTTAATTCAAAATATAAGAATCTAATAATTATATACATGTATAATTTATTATTTGGCACATGTATTAGATTATGCTCCATTCTCTAGTATTATTTTAATTTTCTGAATTAAATTTGAGATTGTTGAAGAATAAAAAATATAGCCTGCTCTCCATTTGTCATATGGTTGTCTTCTGTTTTCACCACATCAGGCGCTACCAAGCCTGCAGTATGTTCAACAATTTTCTGAAGTGAAATGTGAAATTGCTCAAGTGCATCCTGAATTCAGTGATGTAAAATATTGTTTCGTTGCTTGCCAGGGAAGAACTTGCAATCCTGAGATCCAGTTAGATTTTGGAATGCCATGTGCTTCGGAAATAAGTTAACCAAGAAGCTTCCCATCTTTATCATTTACGGTCCTCAAGCTATCGACTATTTAAAATTGGATTGATAATTAGAAATAGAGTTTACTTGAACTTTATACAGAATCTTTTGTTTTGTTGTTGCTAGCCATGAACTTCATAATGATGACTTTAGGTCACATTTTCTCTGTCAAACGGCTGGTACTATTTGAATTTGATGTTTCGCAAAGGCCATGGATGATAGTTTGTTTGATGAGTTTGGCAACTATATTGGACCTGAAATTGAATCCGATCAAGAGAGTGACAGGGATGAAGACGAGGAGGAACTCCCTGCTAGGACAGAGGATGATGATCCTATGTCTGATGATGAGCATGGCCCTGGAAAGCCAAATGGGATGCTTATCACTACTGAGGATGTTGATATGGATAACCAGATTGTCCTAGCAGAGGACAAGAAATACTACCCAACTGCTGAAGAGGTCTATGGTGAAGAAGTTGAAACTTTTAGTTATGGATGAAGATGAGCAGCCTCTTGAACAGCCTATTATTATACCTGTGAAAAACCTAAAGTTTGAGTTGGCGTTAAGGATTCATCAACCTATGTATCAACAGAGTTCCTTTTGGGCCTTTTGTCAAACCCTACATTGGTCAGGAATGTTGCTTTGGTTGGCCACTTGCACCATGGGAAGACATTATTCATGGACATGTTGGTTGAACAGACTCATCACATTTCAACCTTTGATCTGAACAGTGAGAAAACATATGCGATATACTGACACAAGGATAGATGAACAGGAGAGAAAGATAATCATCAAGGCAGTTCCTATGTCACTCGTTTTGGAGGATAGTAATTCAAAATCATACCTTTGCAATATTATGGATACACCTGCTCATGTTAACTTTTCTGATGAGATGACTACCGCTCTTAGGCTTGCTGATGGTGCCGTGCTAATTGTAGATGCTGCAGAAGGAGTGATGGTAAAATTTCTCGTTTTTTATGATAGTTTTTCAAATTATTTGGTGTAGGCTCCTGCATATTGAAAGAAAATAAAGATGATGAGATTCTACATGTTGTCCTGTACTCTTCTTGGTTTGCTTGGATTTATCCAATTTGATGCTGGAATGTCTATTCTTCATGCTCTTATGATCCAGAACTTTTTATGGCAATTCTTGTGTCAATATGCATGGGCATTTTACTGACATATTATGTTGGATATTATATATAGTGACTAACTGACACAGTGACTGAAACGCAACATAATGCCTGGAGCAAATCTTACATTTTTAGGCTCTGGATTGCATTGGCACAGAAGCTATGCATTTCTTGCATAATTTTTTCCTACAAGAACCAGTGAGCTTCAGTAAGAAGTTCTTGTCATTTCTTATTAGGTTTATCTTTGTCCTAATAATTTCTGCACCATGTTCATAATATGGTTGAAGGTATCTTGTTTTATGTGACATGATATTGCAAAATGTCAATGATAAAGTGTCAAGTCACTCTTATTGTTGCATACATTATATATTTGAAATTGCAGGAGTGATGTCTGATGTGCGTGTTTAGATGCCGAATTGAATTCATTTTTTGCTACTTTTTTTATTGTAAATATTCCTTGTGAAACTTAAATGAATGTGCTCTTGTGGACACACACATTCATATATACATACATACATGAAAACACACTCACACACATGTATATGTATGTATATATATATATATCTGTATGAAGATATTTATAATTTTCACATTGTTTACAGGAAAACACAGAGAGGGCAATACGCCATGCAATTCAGGAGTGTGTATCCATAGTAGTTGTAATAAACAAGGTGATATCTCAAACCCATTTATCTGTATCTGATTGGTGGGTTTTGAATTTTATAATTGACGCTGTTGTCTCTTACAAGTTTAATTCTGTAATGTGTGATTATGTTTTTTAAAATATTTAAGGATCAGGTTGACAAATTAATAACTGAGCTCAAGTTGCTTCCGAAGGATGCTTACCATAAGTTACGACATCAACAACCACAGAACTGCTGTATCTTCAACTGCTGGAAATGTACAAGTTGTTGATCCCGCTGTGGGAAATGTTTGTTTTGCTAGTGCGAGTGCAGGATGGTCTTTCACCTTGCAGTCATTTGCTAAGCTATATGTCAAGGTTCAGGGCATTCCAGTTGATGGTAATAAGTTTGCTTCTCGTCTCTGGGATGATTGTTATTTTGATCCTGATACCAGAACTTTCAAGAAGAAACAACCTGCTATTGGAGTGGAACGGTCCTTTGTCCAGTTTGTGCTTGAACCTCTTTATAAAATATATAGCCAAGTGATTGGAGAACATAAGAAGAGTGTGGAGGCTACACTTAGTGAACTTGGTGTGACTTTAAGTAATGCAGCCTACCAATTAAATGTTAGGCCACTGTTAAGATTATCATGCAGCTCAGTTTTTGGTAGTGCAACAGGGTTTACAGACATGTTGGTTCAACACATTCCATCTGCTAAAGATGCTGCACCTCAGAAAGTTGAGCATGCCTACATGGGGCCTAAGGATACCACAATTTACCAGGCAATGGTTGATTGTGATTCATCAGGTCCTCTAATGGTGGATGTAACAAAACTGTATCCCAAATCTGACTGCAGCGTCTTTGATGCTTTTGGTAGGGTTTACAGTGGGGAAATTATAAAAGGTCAGACTGTACGTGTACTAGGAAAGGGCTATTCTTCAGATGATGAGGAGGACATGACAGTAAAGGAAGTGACAAAATTTATGGGTCTATCAAGCACGTTATAGGATTCCAATTAACAATGCTCCCCCTGGTTCTTGGGTTCTCATTGAAGGTGTAGATGCGTCTATCATGAAGACTGCCACACTTTGTAACTTGGAATATGATGACGATGTGTACATACTCAGGCCCCGTCAGTTCAATACTCTTCCTGTGGTGAAAACTGCTATGGAACCTTTGAATCCTAGCTAGTTACCAAGAATGGTGGAGGGTCTTAGAAAGATCAGCAAAAGTTATCCATTAGCAATTACAAAAGTTGAAGAATCTGGCGAGCATACCATTTTAGGTACTGGAGAACTATACTTAGACTCTATAATGAAGGACCTTACTGAGCTTTATTCAGAAGTGGAAGTCAAGGTACTTTCTGTCTTTAATTTATCCTTTAATAATATTAACGTAATCTTGTTTTATTACAAGATTGAATTTTCTCTTAGCAAGTTCGAACTTTCTGCTTTTTCCTCTTAACATCAAATAGGTGGCAGATCCGGTTGTCTCTTTTTGTTAGACAGTTGTGGAATCCTCTTCAATGAAATGTTTAGCCGACTCCAAACAAGAAAAATAAAATTACCATGGTAAAGCACATTATATTGCAAAAAAAAAATAAAAAAAATCCAGAGATAGAAGTTGTACTTGATTATATGTCAATCTTTAGATTGCAGAGCCATTGGAGAGAGGACTTGCTGAGGACATAGAAAATGGGGTTGTAAGCATTGATTGACCATGGAAGAAGATTGGTGATTTTTTCCAGACAAAATGACTGGGATCTGCTGGCTGTGTGGTCTATTTGGGCATTTGGTCCAGATAAGCAGGTGAGTTCATGGAATCTTAGAACTTTTTCATTTCACAAATTTTGCTGCGTAACTGTTCAACTTCAGTTTCCTGTGCTTTGAAGTCCTTGGTTGAGTTGGTTCTATTTTGCTCAACAATGACACATGTTTCATATTGGAAGGGGCCTAATATTTTATTGGATGATACACTTTCAAGTGAAGTTGATAAGAGCCTGCTAAATGCAGTCAAAGATTCAATTGTTCAAGGGTTAGTTCAAAATTTCAAACCCTGCTTGTTCTCTGCTTTCTCTGCTGTGCTAAAAATCCTCTGAACAGGTTTCGGTGGGCTGCTCGAGAAGGCCCCCGTGTGATGAGCCTATCAGAAATGTAACATTCAAAATAGTAGATGCTAAAATCGCACCCGAGACACTGAATCGTGGAACTGGTCAGATCTTTCCAACTGCTCGACCTGTTGCCTATTCAGCTTTCCTCATGGCAACACCTAGGCTCATGGAACCAGTGCATTATGTGGAGGTATGTTATCTGGACTCATATTTAGCAGTATTATGAATAACTGAAATTAAGCTTCTTCTTTGGTTAGAATTGCAGGTCTCTCTGGCTAGAATTAGGATTTATATTTTTTAAATGAATATATGTATGAAAAGTTTTACTGGAAGAAATAAAAGGGAATTAACAATTTTTCTTGCAGTTGCAGCACATTATTCTTTATAACCAAAACTGTTTGATATTGTTATTAGATACAAACTCCAGTAGATTGTGTTTCAGCCATATATACGGTGTTGTCACACAGACGTGGTCATGTCACTGCTGATGTTCCACAACCAGGCACCCCAGCGTATATTGTTAAGGTTTGAAATCTAGTTACAATCTTTCAAATGGCGACTGGTTCCATTGTAATTATATGATCTAGTGGTATATGTGTATATTATGATGTTCTTTCCCTTTCCACACTTGTAGGCATTTTTACCTGTGATCGAGTCATTTGGTTTTGAAACAGACCTGAGGTATCATACTCAGGGGCAAGCATTTTGTTTATCAGTGTTTGATCATGGGGCAATTGTCCCTGGAGATCCGCTTGATAAAAGAATTGTCTTACGCCCATTGGAGCCAGCACCAATCTAACATTTGGCTCGTGAATTTATGGTAAAGACAAGGCTCCAAAAGGTATAATCATCACTTTGTCTAGTCACTTTCCCTCATCTCTTTCGCATTCATTGTGGTAATGGTATTTAATCATCAATTATTGCTAACGACCTACACTTTTTCCTTCTTCCATCACGGGGTTGGGGAGACAAATCTAGATTATATGTGTTTTAAAGCTGGATCATGTATCATGGTAAAAATGGTGTGTTAGTGTAGTAAGGTTACTCACTTAGCCTTGTTTGCCTGGGATTTTGACAGGGAATGTCTGAGGATGTAAGCATTAATAAATTCTTTGATGAGGCAATGGTTATGGAACTAGCACAGCAGGCGGCTGATGTGCATCAACAAATGATATGAAAATCTCGTCTGTCAAGTAATTAACGGGTTAAGTTAAGTTAGTAGTTGTTGGGACTTGGTGTTGGATGTAGACGTTGTGAAAAGGCCACTGCACATCGCATATATGCATGCATTATCGGACATAATGCGAAGCTGTTGAACATTGAATACATGATGAGACGAGAGTGGCTCGGCAGCCGGCAGCCGGCAGTCGGCTCTGTGCTGTTCATGTCGACTCAGGTAAAATGAATTCACCAAACCCAACCCTTATTTTGTAATACTAGGGCTAGGCTGTTCATTCCAGTGCATTTTTGGTTTGACTTGACTAATCAACGTGAGGGTTCTCTTCTGGCACCCTTTTGGCTTTTGCTTTGCATTCTATTATTAGAGCATCTCCCATGGTTTTCACCATTTTTACACCAAATCTTATTTTTGGTGAAGTAAAAATGAGTTCATCTCCCATGGTTAGCACACCATTTCATCATTTCACCATTTTTGGTGAGAAAATGGTGTTTTTGGCCTTCCATGGTTTATATCAAAATTTACACCAAATTATAAAATAATAATATTTCACCATTTCACCATTTTTAGATAATAGGATTTGGTGAAGTAAATTATTATTTATAAATTATATTTACATATTCAAATAATTTTTTTACATAAATTTTATATATATATCTTATCATAAAAATTAAATATATTAGTAAATTATTATTTATAAATTATATTTGTTATATCAACAAATTTATTTTATTAAAATATACTACTATATTTTTACTTTACTTATTTGAATAAAATTAATAATTTAATTGATAATTTAACCATAATAAACATCCACATAATAAATGTGTCAATTATATGATAAATATAATAGTTAAACATGTCAAAAAGATGCTAATTATGCAATTAGATGTTAATTAATGAAATGGTGATAATTACACCATATCCTATTTATTTTCCTATATATGGTGAGAAATATAGGAAATGGTGAAAAAATTTGGGAAATGAGGAATGGTGGGAGATGAAAATTTCTTCACAAAAA
>MAYD01414731.1:0-11947 GCA_001909325.1 Ruellia speciosa
TTTGATGATTTGTGGAAAGATGATACACGGTTTTGGGAGTTTTTGGAAATGAAGAACACTTAGTCTTTGAAGAAATGAAATGCAAGTGTTCTGTCCAAGCCCATTGGTACCCTTATTTATACTTGTGCCCAACAAGTAATAAAATCCATCAACTTCCAGAGGCCACAATTCAAATTCATGGGCCTGAGGATAATTAAATCAATCCAAGGCCATCCAAAATGAGGGACATTCGAATGGCAAGGAGTGACATTAGAATCCCTATGCCTACCAAGAGGTGATGTTCGAATGGTCCTAAGCATGATGAAGTGATATTCGAGTGGAATGTGGTGATGTTCGAATCTCATGCCATAATAAATCCATCCACTGATCATTTAATGCCATCTGAAGGTAGAGGACTTCACATAACTCGAATGGAAGGCCCTCATTTGAATCCCACTCTAGCAACAAGAAACATCAAGAAAATCATTCGAATCTTCCCTTAACTCATTCGAGCATCTCGAATGTTTAGCTATGGGATTCGAATCCCATAGCTTAATTTTCTTTCCTTTTAATTCCCAAGCCATTGAATTGGCATTCTCTCTCTTCATTAAATGCTGAGATATCATTATGATTTCCAATCCCTAAAAACAAGGTAGCAATAAATGCACATCACATCCATTCCTCTCTCCTGAAGGAAGACATTCGAATCCTTCTCCTATCTTACTCGAATGATTCAAATGAGACTTTATTAAAAATCCTCTTTGAAAGGCCAAAGATTTGAGTGCCTCGAGTCTCACTCGAATGGTTTCGAATCCATTCGAGTCTCATTCCATTCCATTCCATCATCTCTTCATCAACTCAAATTCCATCATCCTTTTTACTGAATGTCACCCCCAAGTATCATTAAATGTTTATACTTTATATTTCCAGACTTCAATTTAATTTATTTCCCCATTGGAAGTAAATTACCCTTACGCGATTGACTCGACGCGTATCGAAATTCGATTTTACTGACAAGGTGTTCCGTCGATCTGTTTCCTCTCAAAATTTTCTGACACCCATATTTTATGGTCCTTAAGACCTCCGTAACTTCTAAACGTCACCCTCTGGTTGTTGGGCCTCCGTTCTCATAATTGGGCCCACCGGGCCATTCGGTGTCCGATCGATTTTTCAGACGAATAGTTCGGATGCTCAGATTCATTTTAAATTTTACTGACACTCTAATATGATGATTTATAGTGTGTCCATAACTTTTGTGCATTATCGGATCTCATTTGGGTATCGAACCAATTCATTGGGCTTATCGGGGAATCGAGCCCAATCGAATCCACAATTGAGAGTGACTTGGAAGTCTGTACTGAGCTTTTCGCATCTGAAAATATAATTATTTCTTATAATTATATTCGTGAAAATTTTTTACTCATTTTCTGAGAAATCGTAACACCGGGTGTTACACTCGCCCCCACTTGGGTTAATCCCGTCCTCGGGATTTCTAGCTGAAAGATTGATGTGCTGAACACTGCGCTTCTGAACTGTGGTTCACTGAATCTGACTGATCTGACAACTGATCTGCTGATTCACTGAACACAGATTCTTTGCATCTGAGTATCTGACAACTGCAATTTTGAACCTCTGGACGACTGTACTACTGACACACTGATGCGAACATCTGATCAACTGAACCACTGAGAAGCTGAACGTCTGCAGCCCAACTGGATACCAAGGATGCTTGGTAAATGGGTGATAAGGGTTCGAATCCTGTCACCAACAACCTACCACAGGTTACTGTAGAAATACGGTAATGTGGAGATGGGTTGGAGTATATTGGGCTGCTAGACCTGACGGTTCCATATGAAAGATGGGCCGTTACAAAAAAGTGCACTTTTGTGTAACGGCCCATCTTTCATTATGGAACCGTCAGGTCTAGCAGCTCAATACACTCCAACCCCTCTCCACATAGTATCCTTTTCTGGATCCATGTGGTAGATTGTCGGTGACAGGATTCGAACCCTTATCACCCTTTACTAAGTCAAGCTGCGCAACTGGATACCAAGCTTGACTTGGTAAAGGGTGATAAGGGTTCGAATTCTGTCACCAACAACCTACCACATGGATCCAGAAAAGGATACTATGTGGAGAGGGATTGGAGTGTATTGAGCTACTAGACCTAACGGTTCCATAATGAAATATGGGCCGTTACACCCATCCGCACGGATCTCGTGCATGCGCCTACCTGTATGGATAGGCGCGTCAATGGGGCGCATGGATCACCATGCGCCCCACCGTGCGGCGGCGCGCTTGTTGGCGCATGCCCCGTTTGTTCTTGCAGTCTCGTTTTTCATGCAATTTGGACTGGATTTTTACCTGTTCTTTGGACAATTCTTCATTATTCGACATCTTCCCACTTTCGTGATCGAAATCGAAATAATTTTTATCAAGTTTGATGATTTTTTTTATGGATTAAAAGTAGGTATGAGATTGGTTTCGTAAAGAGAATTAATAGAAGATTATTAGGATTTTTTAATGATAGAGGCAAAATTGTCCATAGGGGAGTAGAAGTTAGTAAAAAGAGATCGACGTTTATCACAACCCTAAATTTAAGATTAAGAAAAAAAAATTTAGATGGCCAATGGGCCCTCCTTTCAAGTGTGGGTTCTGGAGTCTGGACTCCTGGGCCTTGATTAGATGATCCAAAGACCCAAGGGCCTGCCATGGACCGCCCCATGCACCTGGCTCTGGTTCTTGGTCTAGTTTTGGACTTGCTCCTGCGAGACTAGTATCTGATGATGGTTGGCTCTATCTTGAGTCAAGAGCCTTGGACATTTGGTAATAAAATATCTGTTTAAATGTACCAAAAAAAAAAATCTGTTTAACTTTAAAAAAAATAAATTAGACATATTAAGAAGAAAGTTATACAATTACATATAAGTATCCCCATATTTATTTGGTTTGAAATTTTTTTAATAGTTCTTCACAATTACTTTCATACCCAATTTAATGAGGAGATTATTTGTAATAGCCCATTTTATTCGATCGAAATTTTTCTTAAGAATTAGACAGATAACCAAACTGATAGGGGAAAAAAATTAGCTTTGGGAAATAAGAATGAAGTCTAGAGACTAGAAAGATAATTTTGAAGTTTTTGGAAATTATGAAATTTTCGAGAAAGGGGGTAAGATTTCAAAAGTGTGATCGAATTGAAGGAATTTTGGCAGAATGTTGAATTTTCGAGATCTGATCCCCAGTCTCCTTATCTCTTCACACTAGTCCTGGAACCTCTCAGCATGCTCATTTGTAAGGCAAAGGATTTGGGGCTGATCAAGGGCGTTAAACTTGGGAATTCTAGCTGTGCGATATCGCACCTTCAATACGCAAATGACACGATATTTTTTTTTGCGAGGCGAGCTCAGAGGATCTCATCACTATTAAACGCATTTTATGGTGCTTTAAGCTTTGCTCTGGGCTTTAAGTTCAACTTCAAAAAAGGTATTCTTTATGGCATCAAAGTCCCGGAGGCGGAGGCCCATTTGGCGAGAACAGCAAATCCATGCACTTTCCCGCTGCTCTATTTAGGGCTTCCTGTTGGGTGTTAATCCAAGTAACTTGTCTATCTAGCAACCAATCTTAGATAAGTTGAGGAGAAAACTCGGAGGTTGGCAACGAAGTTCGCTCCCTATGGCAGGGCGCCTTACTCTCATCAAGTCAGTGCTATAAAGCTCACCAATCTACTTTCTTTCTATTTTCAAAATTCCCAAAAGGGTAGCTAACGAGCTAGAAAAAAATCCAAAGGGCATTTCTTTGGGGAGACTCAGACAATAGCAGAAAATTAAGCTTGTTTTGTTGGGACCTCGCTTTTTCGCCAAGACAGATTGGAGGTCTTGGCATCCCAGGTTCCACGTCACTAAATGGAGGTCTCTTGTTGAAATGGATTTGGCGCTTCGTGGATTCTTCATTAATGTGGGTGCATGTGATCAAAGAAAAATACATGGAAGAATCGGGCGCACTAATTCCCCCATTCGAAAATTCAAGAAATCTCTTCCACATATGGAAGGGAATTTTCCAGACCTGGAAGAAGTCCACCAAAAATGGCTCATCGAGTCCCTCCTCAAATTTCAGCTTGGGGAATTGAAAAAGAATCAAATTCTGGCACGATAATTGGGCAGCGGACACTCCTTAAAAGACCTCTTTAGGCGCATTTTTGCACTGTCGACACAAAAGGATAAACCGGTAGAGGATTTCAGCCCCTGGAACGGTGTAGAATGGACATGGCAATTCCAACTCCGACAACCAGCAAGAGGCTGGGATGATGAGTTAATAGACTTCCTTTCATGTAAACTCCCGTCGCGTTTTTTGAAGGACAAACTTTACTGCCGTCCCGATCCTCGAGGTCAGTTCTCAATTAAGTCCTTCTGCTATACTCGCTTTTTAAATAGTTGGCGTGGCCTAGTCCCGGGGAAAGTGGAACTATTCACCGGGAGGCGTTTTAATCACAATCTGGCCACTCTCAAACCTCTCCATTAGAGGTATTGTTCAACAGGACACTGCCATTTTTGCGGAGAGGGTGCCGAAACAACAGAGCACCTGTTTATACACTGCAGTTTCTCATCTAAAATTTGGGGCTTGATTCTTAATTGGGAAAGTATTTCATGGTGTGCCCCTTCATTAGTTCCAATCCTTTTCCAGAGTTGGGATTCACTCCTCGGATCCTCGGTAAACATTGAGTTCTGGACCACTTTTCTCTTCTCGGCGCTATGGTCCATTTGATTAGCCAGAAATGAGGTCATCTTTCAACAAAAAACTCAGGGCTCCGGACTTTATTTGCTTGCTTATCAGATATCACGCATGGTGGTGGTCTAAAGCATGCTCGCCATTATCCTATCCGTCTCCAGTTTCACTCAATGCACCATTCCATCTCTACCTCGGCTCACCATGCGTGCAGAATCGACCCACCTTCTCAGGTGAAGGATCCCACCACCACTTGGAACTTGGAAACTCAATGTCGATGGATTTACTCGAGGTAAGCCTAGGCATGCAGGTAGTGGCGCTATCCTGCGCGACCACAATGGTGCAACCATCTTCACACTATCTGCCTACATTGGTTGGGAAGAGTCTAAATTTGTTGAATTGGTGACGCTCTTCGAAAGCTTGCAAAGCGTGGTGACTCACAACTTTTATCCGATTCCAAAAATCATAATTGAATCAGATTCCGCTAATATTGTTTCATGGACCTCTAACAATCGAGGCTATCCATGGAGATGCACATTTCTAATCAACCAAATCAAGGAGATTCTGTCTCATGCCCCATACATCTCTATTGTGCACATACGACGAAACAAAAATGATGTAGCGGACACTCTCGCTAAGAGAGGATCGAGTATGGCCCCAGAAATTGGGACATGGTCATAACCATTTTGTTAATTCTGCTGCTTTCAGGAGTTGGACCGAGCTTCCAGGTCTGTTCCTTTTGTGTTATTTTGTGCATTTATTTTGGTGCTTTTGAAGGACGTAACTCCCTATAGCTGTCTGTCTTCTTTCTTTGATCTTGGCTGGAGGGTGCTCAATTTGGTATTCTTGGCAGGGCAAATGGCAAATCTGGGATCTGATCGGAGCAAGGACACCATATCGTAGCAATGGCTGGATGAAGGACATCAACACTCCTTGGATGGATTTGAAAGGTTAAGTCGTCACTTGGGGCACAATGGTCCGGATGTATTGCTGCAATTTGCCTTGTGTTTTCCTCCTTTGTGGTTATTGGTCGTTCTTGATTCTGTTCTCCTGTTTCCATTTCTTTAATGGTTAAGTCTCGTGCCTTTGTGGTTAAAGATTGATTTAGTTTTGTGTTCAGCTATGTGCATAGATCGAGACATGGTTCTTGTTTAATGGTTTCGACGTGTGTTTGGTCGTCGGTGGACCTAGCCTATTCCTGGAGATCACCTCGACAGTATGTCCCTTGCGTAGTTTCCCCTAGCGCCATTGCTATTCAGTCCATTTTGTTGGCAGGTGTCCTTTTCAGGCCTGCAAAAGGTCATAGTTGAAAGATCGAAGTCTGGATTGCAAGGCCCGTTTTTTAGGTGCTTCCCTTACGAGAGTATTAAAAAGATGCCCATGCCTTTGAAAGGCACGGCCAGTCATATTCTCATTAAAACTACTGAATAGCTTGGTAACGCTTCAGACCGATGAGGGTATTGAAATCGTGGTGGACTCAACTGGACAAGACATCTCATTATTGTGTGTTGTGGACGCATTATGTACTTGATTGGTTCCATACTCATAATAATATATTTCATTATACTTTTCAAAAAAAAAAAAAAGGTGTTTGGATCCTCATTTGGGCTTTGGATCTTGAAAACCCATACCAAGACGAGCATTTTAATCAGTTTAGAATTTTTCCTCTTGGCATTTTTTAACAAAGTTACTATTCAGAATTGTGTTGGCCATTTTTGGTTGTTTTTTTTCTTTATGGTTTTGATGTTATGGACAAATGGATGAGGATTTATGGATGATATAAATATATTCGACTTAACAAATGGAATTGGGGTTGATTTTGGGTAAAACATCACACAAATGAACCCGTGAAATTTGAATTGTGGATTTTTAACAATGAGCGCTAATTTGTTGAATTTTTGGGACTTCAAATATTTTGTGACCCTAAGACCTAAATTGGAAGAATTGGAATTGAGAATAATTATCTGTACACAATTGGAATTTGTCTACGTCATTAAAAGATTATTTGTGGAAAAGAATAATTAATGGACTCCTATTTGTAGATATAGGAATTATTGTTTGGGTAGATTGTTGTAAGGATACGAAAGCTTGTTGAATTCAAGACCATTGAATACTAGTGGAATTTATACTTAAATTCTTGCGAGGTAAGTGTAATATCCCAGAAAATCATAATCTAATTTTTCATATGTAATTTCTTTAGATCACGGCCTCATAGGAATTTTCAAAACAATTTAGACTGCACTCGAAATTGATTTCAGGCCACTAGAGGTAAAAAGTATTAATTTCTCTCCCTCCCTCCTGTTTTAGGCCGCTGGGCCGCCCAGCCCAAAACCGCACGGTCCTGGCGCGGTCCGCGAGAATTGCAGTGCCGACCGCGGGATCTTGTATCTTGTTTTTTTAAGTTTCATAAAATAGTCAGATTGGTATTTTAGTCTTATCTTATCGTCCCTATTCGGTTCTAGCTAGACTTGGAGGAATTCTTTCACCTTTAGTTAAAGAAACAAGGAGGTGGTCTCTTGAAGAAGCAATTAGGTGAAACACTCTTGAGGAGGAATTTTCACCTAGTTCTGGTATGACTTAGATTTTACTTTCTCGAGGTAAGTTGAAGCTCTCATTACATAGATGATGTTAGGATTTGGAATTTTTGGATTTGGTTTCGCTTTGATTGAGTAATGCCCTTCTCAATTCGACTATTTCAGTTTTAAGCAATGGTTTTGTGGGCTAGAGTTCGACCTGTTAGAGACCTCGTTTGAATTTTTCGTCTTCAGGTAAGTTATAGAGCGTATATTCTAGTTTTTGAAACACCTTTTAGATATTGATTTGGATTAGAATTGAATCTTGTAGGCAAGTTTGAAGTAGGCTAGTTTTCCTAAGCTGCTATTTCTCGAGGCAAGGGGTTAAATTTTGTATATATGTACTACTCATTATACTAGAATTTTTGGCATGATTTTTTCGCACTGATTTGGAGCCCGTGGTCGGGGCCACGGTTGGCATGAACCGCGGCCATGACCGCGAGGCCTGCATTCGCCGCGACTCGAAGGGGAGTGCGGTCGCCGCGCAACCCTAGAGGACTGTGTAACATCCTTGTTTTTAAAATAATAGAAATGCAGGAATGTTATCGTCACATCTCTCTAGATAAGACATGTGTGATAACATGGGCTTACCTAAACATATGCTAAGGTTAAAGATGTAAAATTTAAAAATGGCGGTTGAATAATGAATAACAACATTTATTTACAGACATATATAATTTATATTATAGATACATTGCATAATTTAGAAGAACAAATTAAAAATAACTTTAAAGATAGTCATGTCCCATGTACTGGTACAATGCATAAACGAACACTTTAATTTAATCTTGCAAAATGAATCTGCTCCCTAATTTAAAATAAAACTTAAAGTGGATCAGTACAGTCACCATAAAGGATGACAAAAAGAAAGGAAAACAACAAAGAAAGCACAGTCAGCAATAATATTGGTAAGCAAAACCCATTTAACCATGATGTGAAAAGAAAGCATATATATATATATATAAGAGTTAATATAATATGAGGTAAAATATAAATAAAAACACCTAATAAATAAACAGTTTAAACTAACAACTAAGTCCTAATTATACTCCTTCTACGAACTCATTTCTATTTACTCATTCAATTTTAATTTCATAAGTTTTAACAGAATAATTTAATTGGAACATTTACTAGTGGTGTAACTGTCCCATGGTCTTTAGATACCTTGCATATGAATATGCTAAGGATGCTCTGAAACTGAACCCAGAAAATTAAAACCCAGAATGAAACTCTAAGTAGGATCTAATTACTTATGTATTGACACCCCTTAACTAAGTTCATGCCTTAGAAATAGTAGATTAGCCTAATTAATTATGCAGCAAGGAGCATGCATGGCCCATGGAGCTAATTAAAATTTTATGCCGGCAAACTTCATTTCCCTCATTTAAATTTGTAACATTAAAATTTATAAATTCTTATTCTATCATCTAGAATTAGAGAAATTAAATATATAGAATGTCACTTAAAGTAGAGAATATGACTAGCATATAAATTATTGGAAACAAACTCAATTAGAGTACTATTCAGAAATTGATACAAAAATGGACTCGACTTCAGACTCGAAGATCACCAAGAAAATGGAAACAAAAAATTACCAAATTTTACAGAGGAAAACTAGGATGTGTTAGGGTTCCAATCAAACAAGAATCATGAAACTTGTACCAGATTTACATGGGAAAACGATCAAAACAAATCTATCACGCAGAAAATGACCAGTTGCCAAACTTTTGCTATATCTCCCAAACCGTAAAGGCGATTAAGCTCAAATTTTTAAACGACTTAATATAATTTTACATTTAATTTGTGTTAAAATTCCATAAGAAAAATTGAAGTCTAACCCCTCGAACGGAACATGAAAGTTTTCTGCTGGAAGGGCACTTCTAGGCAGAAAATTTATTTTGCATTTAAAAAAAAGTAAATGACCTTAGATCAACTTGAAACTAGTTTCAAATGAAAGATAACACAAGAAAAACGGTTTTCGTTGACTTTGGGCTTTTAGATACTCAAGTGAAAGTATAGGTTTACTTACTCAAGTGAAGGCATAGGTCTACTTCCTCTCGTTCGTAACTGGGTTGGACGGTCGCCAGGAAGCCTTCTTGCTTTAGATTTCAGGATGGTGATCATTGGGCAGAAAATTGGAGTGCGGGAGATATCATAGATGGATGGGACGACTGATTTGAGTGTGAAGAATAATGAATGAGTGAGGGGGTATTTATAGGGTGGAGTAAACTGGGTGGTTGAGATTCAAATCTCACCGAAATTCAAATTCCGGATGAACCTAGACTACAAGGTGCATCATATTAAGAATATATGAAAAATGAATGTATTTGGACGAACAATGTGGGTAGGGGCGGCCATGAAACCCCTCTTGTGTACCAAATTCGTCGTCTCCATATCTTTCAGTTGAGATCTTTGCAGAGACTTCCTCCAACCTCCATATCTCCTTGTATCTTTTGGAGATTTCTTCCAACCTTCAAATCTTCATCGAGGGGTTGCACGCATTTGTACGAGCCGATATTGGGTACGTACCTCAAACCATTTCGTTGGAGGAGGCATGTGAGCATGCATTGTTTGCAGAGCAAACCAGTAGTGACATGCACCGCATGTTGGGATCGAGACGTTAAGATAGAGAGAGTCAACCCACCGGTAGAGGTGCTCAACTGAATTTGAGTAGGGACAGAGTTTGAGGCAGGCTGGGAGTTCAGATAGTGGTGGGTGACGAGGTGGTAGGACTGAGCGTGGATCTAGTAGAGGACGTGAGACAACAGTGGGGACATAGGATGTTAGAGTGTCCTACTTTGAAGCAGCGGCAAGATCATGCACATGATCATGGACATAGGAGAGTACACGATCAGCGGCAAGATCATCATTTTCCAATACTGAAGTTACACTGTATTGTTATTATTGTTGGCAGATGGGTAGGTCATGTACATGCCAGTTGTCCAAGATTTCTTTAGGACAAAGAGTAACGCGGTATTCGGGTCCCAGGATCAGTATCATGGAGATAGGGAGACCAACATAGACAGGGCACTTGACTGAATGTGCTGGGCAGAAAGGAGGTGGAGCAGCACCCGAATGTTTAAGCAGGTACCTTTATTGTTGCTTCTTATACAACTTTTGTTTTATTTGACTCGGGTGCATTGACTTTGTTTATGTTGGAGCACTTCTATTCTACTCATCGGCTGGTGTAATACCCCGTATTACTAGACCGGATTAGAATTAATTAATAAATTTTAACCGGAGTAATTAATCGCGTAATTAGGGGTGACACTTAGAAAATAAAAATGCGCATGTGACCAATAATTATTTGAGACCCTTATCGATGTACTAGTGGACCGGGGAAATCAAATCATAGCCGTCACGAGAAATTTCCAGACTTATAAAAAAAAAAAAGAGAAGAAGTCTGGAGGGCTACATTTAGAGATTTATTTGACTGTGTTTACTTTGCTTTCATCAAACCTTATTTATTTATGCTTTCTATTATTCGGCTTGTTCTGGCCGTGTCTCGGATGATACTTTTATTTTCCGCAACCGTAGTTGTAATTGAACGTTTAGACCTTCTATGTCAATTTGCTCTTTATTCCAAGTATGCTAAGCTGCGATCAGAGGGGACCGTGTTTCTTGAAATCCAGTGTACTCTGATAGGATTAGATAATGTTGAGCCTGAACACTGAGCTTATATTGGTATTAGGCCCTAGATTCTGGTATAAGTTAAGTGTGGAGGTGACGTGTCCGGTTTATGGAAATCGGAGCGTTACAAGTTGGTATCAGAGCGTATGTGCTCTAGTACTTGGAATAAAATTTGAAAACCAATGTGTTATGTGCAATAAAATTTTGTCTACACTTGTGAGGAGAGCGGGGGTTCTAGAATATAGGACTTTTGTTTTCTTTCGTGGATGATGCTTGTATGAACGTCAGTGCCACTGTGGTACTTACGTTTCCACATGTGCAAATTGGGTCGTTGGCACTAACAAGCACTTCGTTTTTTTTGTTTTATAGATGCCTCCTCGTAAAGCTCCTAGGGTTGCTCCTGTTCAGAGTGTTCATGACAATGTGGTCAATGAGAAACATCATGAGGAAGAGTCAATAGGGAATGTACCTCCCGTAGAACTGAATGTGAATCAACCAAATGTGCAGAATGCACCAGGTGGCGATCAGTTCGCCCAGTTTATGGAATTTGTTCATCGATTGAACCCAGTACAGGTACCAAATCCATTTAGAGAGGTAGCCAGAACAAATCCTCCACAGTTCAGAGGCACCACAGACCCTGCAGAATTAGAGCGATGGATTAGTCGCATAGAGGAGCATTTCGGGTTGCTGAATGCTCGGCGAACAGAAAGGTCGACATAGCCATTCACTACTTCGATGGTGAAGCCCGCTTCTGGTGGGACATGGTCAAGACAGAAAAGCAAGATGATCCCAACTACACCTGGAACAGTTTGGTAACCGATCTGAGAAACCGTTTCTACCCAGTCTTCATGAGGAAGATGAAATTTGACGAGTTCAAGAAACTCAAGCAAACCAAATGAATGACAGTTGCTGAATATCACGCAAGATTTATTGAGCTATCACGCTACGTGCTCGAGGGGTGCAAGAACGATGAATATATGACTGAACAGTTTGAGGAAGGCCTGCTTCCTCATATTCGTAACGTTGTTTCTGTATTGGGA
>MAYD01414926.1:0-11986 GCA_001909325.1 Ruellia speciosa
ATTTTTATTATTTAATTTAAATTTTTATTTTATATTTTTATTAAATAATTATTTATTGAAATTTAATTTTAATATAAATTATAAAAAAAAAAAAAAATCAAGGACCTGGCTGGCTCTCCTCTGCATTTGCAGAGGTGCAACACCTTTTTGGAGGGGTTACTCTGCCACGTGGGGGAGCAACCCCCCTTGCTGCTAGGGCCCCAACCATGGGTTGGGTTGCGCCTAGTCTTTTTTTTTTCTTTCGCATTATTTTCACTCTCACCTTTTTTTCATCCACAACAAATAAAGTAATCTATCTTTAAATTTCTCTCTCCATCATATTATTAAATTTCTTATTTTATAAATAATTTAAAATTTTATTTATTATATAACTTAAAAAACATTTTAATTTTAAAAAATATAATTTCCAAATAAAGAATTAAAAATTATTTTTTTATTATATTAAAATTTTATTTTTATTATTTAATAAAATTTAATTTTAATATAAATTATAAAAAAATCTTGTTAGGGACAGGTGGCTGTCTCTCTTTTGCACTTTGCTCCATGGGAGAGCCTCATTACTGGTGCCCAAGTGGTGGGCATTTAATTTTTACCACATACGATTTGAAGAATAATTAAGATGCTGCTGAATTGATTAGAGGAAAAATTAAGGAATATATAGGACCATACTGGAAATTAAAAAGATACGGCCTGAATTGGAAAACAATGAAAAATATTGAACTATAAAATTATTATTTATCCCTTGGCAGTGGCATCTGCATAAAGTTTTCCTTCAGTAACATAAATCCTCCAATTTGCTATTCCCTTTGTTCAAAAACGTATGTTGCTTGTGATGATATTGAATGACATCTGGAAATGAGATTCGAACGTGTAGATTATAATTTTAAAATTATATTCAATAAATACTTCCTCATTAACATAAAAAAATAAATAAATACTGATAATAGGTAAGATACAGCTGCCCTCTTTGGCGTCAACCATTTTGAAAAGGATAGAGTGATATTTACTCGTTTAATTAACACAAATGTTTGTTTATACACACCCGGCAAAGATACTCGTAGTTATGCACAATTAGTACACATTTCCTGTACTGTTATGTAAAGATTATGACAAGTGCCAAAAATGTAGCCAACAAAAGACCTGCACTGTTGACAGCAATAGAACACGAGGAGCTTTGTTTGGGAGCAGGCGGCGGGGTACCCGACGAGGGGGGTGACGGTGCAGCAGCGTTTTTGGCTACTGCAGGCAATGGTGGATCAACCACCTCTGCGGTGCTGAGTAGGGGCGGATCAGCCACCGGTTCTGGCTGGTATAAGAGTCCTGGTTCCATTGGCTTGATCACGTATTCAGATCCTTGTGCCATGCAAGAAGACCCTGAAACGCCATCGATTTCAGCAAATTGATACAAACTGCTACTACTAAAGAACGACATTTCAAGCAATGATATGGAGTTGCAAAATGCTTACTTGCCAACATGCTTGCAGTGGCAGGGAAGTCGGTGACAAAGCCATCCACCTGCATTGAGTTATAAGTGGCAAGCTCCACGTAAGGATCGGATAAATAATTGAAGATCAAGTTCAGAAACTCGTTCCTCATAAAACCAACGTATACTGAGACGTTGGCAGCATGCAGCGCTGGGATGGTGTTGGTGAAACTGGCGGCAAAGTTACTAGATTCCACCACAACTGCATCTCTGTGCACGAAAACTGCATCAGCGTATTTCTTGATCTCTTTCGCCACTGGGGCTGGCACACCACCTATCGTTTCCTTGAAGTAAAGCACTCTTTCGAAATTTGGCTTATCTTTGAACTTCAAGAGCACTGGGCTTTCATCTGACTCGAGGAGGATTCGCTTCTTGTCAAGTGTGGTGTTCTGAAGTGCAGCTTCGACTGTACCCACAATGTCGAGACCCTTCTTTGCAAGATACGAAGCATACTGAGAAAACAGGCACCCACAAAATGTGTCACAGGCAATCATACGATGAAAGTTTAAACCGGCTATGCGTGAACGTATTTGTGCGAAAGACTCTAACCTTGATGTTTATAAGTACTCCAGGAATTGCCTTTGTCTTAGCATACTCCAAGAACTCAGCAAGTGTCATAAATTTCCCACTGTTCTTGTTTGCAGGGTCTCTAACAAGACCGTCTCCGAAGAAACTCTCCATTTGTGCTGACACATGATGCAGCAAAATGAGTATGTTTCAGAGTAACATGAAGAAACTGAACACAACTTGTTGACAAGCTTACGCTTTAAAGCTTGAATTTCGCTCCAAGCCAGATCGAAAGAGAAAATGCCATCTGCTGCTTGGATTTCAGGAACATTTGTCGTGAATTCCATGTAAAGAGTGGCAGCTGTGGTAGTCTTCATAAGATCCGGTCTATCCAAGCAGAAGGCAGTTCCATCTTTGGACATTTGAACAGAGCAATCAATTATATCTGCGCCGTCGTCTATTGCTTTCTGATAGGCCAGATCAGTTGCTCCCGGGTAATCACCGCTAGCTCCATTGTGCGATATGATTAAAGCTATCATGCCAAGACAGATATTTTCATATTTGCAAGAGATGAAAGTATAAACCATTCTTAAGAGTTGGTTTGTTCCTTACTTTTTACTTCCCTTGGAGCATTCTTGTCTGGGTTCAGACATCCTGTGAATGATATCAAATGAAACAACTAAAATAAATCGTAGGGAGCGCAGATTGGAAGGCTATGAAGGTACAACAGTCTCACCGATTGCTTCTGAAGCAGTTGAAGGGAACGCAGACAGCACTCCATCAACTGAAAACTGAGCATTATCGACAAACTGTAGGTACTCACGTGCAGGATCAAAGCTATAGTTGTAGCTTAGAAAATTATCATTTGCAAAGCCAGAAGCATACACAGCGAGCCCCAGTTTGTGAGCATCTTGCACCAGGTTTGTCGGGGGAAGCAAAGTCCGGTCCTTACTCTCAGGCCAAATGTACTCCTTTGGCACCACAATCCCAGACGCGAAAGATTTAATATTGGGGAGGTCCTTTAAAAGTGAACCGTATGGTACATTGGTGGTTGGCTCTAATTTTGTCTCTTCGAGGCACACAAAAATGAACTTCGTTTTAGCCCCTCCCAACTTTGGTGCAATTGCCTTCAGGAAACCTATCTCTGGAGATGAAAGGAATTCGGGTAATTGTTCCAGTTGCTCTAGGAGAAATTTTTCAGGACTGATTTTGTGCTGATTGTAGAACATGTCATTCTGCATGGAACGACCAAACATGACAGAGTCAATACCAATCCGTTTTCACATGTCGGGACAAAAGCAGGACATTGAGACGTACCTCAATGTTTAGCCAAAGTCTCGTAGGTTTCTTGTTCTTGTCTTCCATAATGTGAATAGGTCCCGCGATTGCAATGCCATCAAATACGGGTTGCCTCGTGAAAATGTTTTGGCGCACTGGTTTAGAACCACATAACATCTCTGTAAATAGCATGCCAAAAAAGAAGAGCAATAGCCAAAACAGCCAAAAGCAATGGATTTCTCCGAAGCACCGTTGTTGTGCAACTTACATGTGACGTTCTCGAAAATGAATGGGGCAGGATAATCCAGCCCGAACCATCCATCAGCTTTTTGTCCATAGATGTCATATGTCTTTCGTCCCTGAGGATCCAATTCTTCAATAAATGTGGAGTTGGCAAGATTTATCTGAGGGATACAGAAGCCAACGTTGTCCTTTGTAAAATGTAGATTGCAATACAGGATTGTTCCAGGGATGCCGCTGTCAATAGAAAAATCGTAAGCAGCAAGGCTGGAATCGGGGAAAAATCCCGAGTATCCACCTTGTGCCACAACCTCAGGGCGAGCACCTGCAAAGCGGATAAAGACACCATCATTTAGATCTACAGAAACGCCAAGAAATTCCTCGTTCCTACAGCCGACAAGCCTAGATTCTCTATTGCAATCCAGTATCACATCTTGTAAGCTGAATAATCCTACCCGTTAGAGTCATCCATTTCCTCGGAGGAGGCGGCAGCGGTGCAGCAGCAATCTCGATCCTTGGAGCCGGAAGGCGCACAGCAGCGTTCACTTCAATCATTAGAAAAAAAATGACGGACAAGAGGGAATATCCATTCATTTTTCCCACAATCTGCATCCAAGAATGGAATCCTTTGAAACAAATCCAACATACTTGCAGAAGTGAAACTTTATGCATTGACGAAATCATAATCATATTTTTTATACTTTCCAAATCTGCAACGACACCAAAAGAAATTAAAATGTGCCCCAACAAGACTGGAATAATCGCATGCCTAATTAACAACAGATTCTTCTTAAAGGTTCTTCCTTTCCCCAGTTTTTGGTCTTCAATAATCAAAATTAGATCATTCACATTTTTGCAAACGCTAGCTTCTTCAATAGATTCATCCACATTATGTATAATCTAATCAGGTAAGGAAAACTTGTACCCAACTATTAAAAGGGGAAAAAACAGATCAGAAGGGTGAAAACACATACGAAGCAGAAACGCAAAACGGGGCAAGAAAATGCAAATGACTCACAGGATTGATTCCCTGAGGAATTTCGAGGGTAGGAAAGAAAACAAAACTAAAAAGAGAAAAATGGAGGGATAACAGAAGGGGAAAAGCCATTGCAGAATTCGAAAACAACAGCTCGCACACATCTCGCGAATTAACTGCTTGTCCATGCGTTAAAGGTTACGTTCAGGTGCACACTGCTTTGTTCATTTTTGCCATGCTGTCGTTCGTTCTCCTCTGTTTTGGAGGTTTACATTTAGACATCTTGTAAATTAAGTTACAATAGGCATATTACACTATATTTTCTAGTAATAAAATAATTATTAGCATTATTAGAAAAATTGAATATTCTTGTCGTAATTTTATTTTTCCAAAGTTTACATTTTACCTCAATATTTCATTCCAGTGACATCGCAAAGTAATCTAGTCCTTTCTGGTATCCTTATGCTATCCATTATTGATCGATTATGAGGCGGCATCAGGACCTGCACTCCCAAGAGTTCCACACCGTCCGATCTCCACCAAATCCGTAAGGGCATTCTGATCCGTGGTTCCCCCAAAACTCAACATAATCACTGCACAATACGCGCCCAAGCCTGCGGCTGCCAACGGTCCACGTAGCCTCCAGAATCTTATGGACGAGTGCAATCCTCTGGGCGCCGCTCGTCTTGTCAATTGTCATCCAGTGGGCGCCAATACCGTGGATTCTCCGACGCCGGATCCAACGGCTCTCCTACTCATAGAGTAAAGCCCAAGAATTTCCACCGCTTGAACCCCCCACACAACACTCTGTATATATCCCAGAAACCCCAATTCAATTCACCTCATCTACAATCCGAATTTCAAAATTCACCATCTCAATTAACTGAATTCCTGAAGAACAATGGCGGATAAGGAGATGCAAGTGGTTAGAGGCGTGGACCTGGAAAGGTACATGGGGAGGTGGTACGAATTGGCGTCGTTCCCGTCGCGCTTCCAGCCCAGAAATGGGAAGGACACTAGGGCTACATACAGTCTCAACCCTGATGGCACTGTACACGTTTTGAATGAAACGTGGGCTGATGGAAAGAGGAGTTCTATCGAGGGCACGGCTTATAAGGCTGATCCCAAGAGCGACGAGGCGAAGCTTAAAGTGAGATTCTATGTGCCCCCTTTTCTGCCTATAATCCCAGTCACTGGGGATTACTGGGTTCTGTACCTCGACGAGGATTATCGGTATGCAGTAATTGGACAGCCCACCAGGAAGTATTTATGGGTATGTAGCTATGTGACTGTATGTATGATGTATGTATGTGTAAGGTGTAATTGAGGGAATTTTGATGGATTTGTGGTTACAGATACTGTCGAGGGAGTCTCATGTGGATGACGTTAAATACAATGAGCTTCTGCAGCATGCAAAAGAACAAGGATATGATGTGAGCAAGCTGCACAAGACGGAGCATTCCAAAGATCCTCCCGAGGGGGAGGAATCACCGCAGGATAAAGGCATTTGGTGGATCAAATCCATCTTTGGGAAATAGGTAGCAGCAGCATCTGTTTGATTTATTCAGTATATATACATGTATGTGCAAGAAGTAAGCTGTGTCTGTTTGTTGGTTTCTGTTTTGCTTAATTTTCGGATTTATGATATTATCGTCTGGTGTCTTTTTGGTTTGTATATCCGTATATGTAAGCTGTGTCTGGTTCTGTGTGAAGTGGATTATGAATTTGTGATAATATGTTTCTACTTGAATCTGATGTTCGTCCAGAGATGGATATTTGATTATTTGAACTCCTGTGGCACAATGATGTTTGATGTAATGGTCATGACTCAGAGATATGTATTTGAAAGAAGCAATCTTGGGTTAACCCCTTTATGAGCTTTTCGAAAATTGTTTTGTGGTGAATCTGCAATAACAACCCTAAGTCCACAGCGATATTGTGTTGTCGAACAAAAATGTTTGTGTTTTAACACTCTTCATTACAATTGTTTTAACATACAACGCGTTGGCTTTGGGCATTCCAAGCTGTCTGGTTAGGTTCACGTACGACATGGGTACGGGACTGCAAGAATAGGCAGGAGTATGTTGGTCTATTTAAGGAAGGAACGCTATATGTACATGTCGAGGATTGGAGATGCCAAGTTCGTTGATGGTTTGCCTATTAGATTTACCAGCTTTCTTGCATTGAATTCGTGACGCAATGGAACACACTTCAAATCAAGATACGTGGTCGTTTTAACAATGAAGTACGTTTTAGCATTACAGACAACATGTGAAAGGGACTGAAAATAATACCTGAGAATTTAATGCAATTTTAATGCATGGGCAATGACACTGAATCAGTTGATGGTCGAGTGTGTAAATGGTCGGCACTATTCGATTTATGAAGAGTGAATTACGAGGTATTGAGAACATTGTAGTACAATATATTTATGTTACTTAAAATTGATGTAACGGTGTTGTACCAATTGGCGATTTGGTTGGGCCCTTAAATCTTTTAATTTTTAGAACTTCATAAGTCTCAATTTTTCTCTCTCTTATTTTCCTTCAGGTGCTGTGATGGTCATTTTCGAAGATTTGAAATTATTGAAATTACAAATGATCTTATTTCACACAAACCTTGGTCGCAAGATGAAAATTTAATTTCCTTACTGAACCTTTTTATAGACCCTCTTAGTTCGATGGTTATTAACTTAAACAAGAAAGAAGTAATTTTGAGTAAAAACTCCCCAATGTTGGTGGTCATTGACATGAACTAGAACCTTCTTAGTTCATGTTTGGGGTCGATAAATATTGTTTTTTTAAAGTTATAAGGAGTAGGGATATTTTTGTATATAACCAATTATATACAGTAGTTAAGTATTACAACGTTATCAATACAATTAGGTTTTAGTACAAAGAATGTTAAGATGACCGGTATTAAATATCTAGTTAAAAGATAAAGAACACAATATTACTGCATTAAATTATAGAATACATTACTCAGAATAACATCAGAACACATTACTTTGAAAAACAGAAGAACAACACATAAATTTGGAATTAGCTATTGTTCACACCAATGTTAGCTTGAATTATTGGGGAAATTAATTTGAAAAGTGCTTCATAATATATTTTAATTGCTTCCACCTCATGACATAAGCTTGTAAACATATCAACTTAGAAATTCAAACAAACAAATCCACAAATAAATAAATAAAAAATACCAAAACCGGATCCTAAAATAGCACTTGCAAAAATCGTCACGACCAATTCCAATCCCATAGAAACATTGGCAAAACTCGACGATGCCAAATCCATCCAACATAATGCAATTCCATAGAATCACTTGCGAAAGTCAACGACACTAAATTTGACTTCAAGAAAATTATGAACGAGATAATGGCAGTTTGAAATCTTTTATTCAAAATAACAGATTATATATATCCGACGGTAAAATTATTAAAATAACTTCAAAGTAAAATTTAACAATCCATTATAAATTCGCATCAATGGCTTATAAACACTTCAACACATCATTCCACCAATCCATGGAAGTATACTAGCAGCGCCAGGTGTAATATATTACTTTGTTTACATAATACTTGTTCTTATGTTGTATAAATAATTATAAAAAGTGTTATATGAGATCATAGTGTGTTTTATAAATAATAAGAGGTGTTGCGTAAATAATAATATTAACATTTTTTTGTTGCTTTACATCAAAATTTGATCTTGCAAATTTTTTTGTGGTAAGTGTCCAGCGGTCATCAATCTCTCGCCTAAAAGTAGAGGGAATCATGTAATGGTTTTTCAGAAAAAAAAAATTAAAAAAATTGAGTAATATTGTAATAATTCTGTTAAAATTAATAAAAAAAATTAAAAATAGTAATATAATAATTGTATTGAAATGTAAAAACGATAATACCCAGCCTATTTGAAATATATATTATATACCAAATTTCACAACTCTTCTCTCTATTTTCATTAAAAAAAAATACTCACCCTATTATCCGCTAATAAAATATTTTATTTAAATATTCTCTTTAAATTTCATAGGTATGGCCTAAAATAAAATGAAGAAAAATAAGGTGTCCTTGTCTATACCAACCTTAGCACCAACATAAAAATAAAAGAAATTAAACTCATCCCAATATTTAAGACAGGATGGACCCAAAAGTCTAAAAAATATGAAATGAAATTAATTTTAGAATAGCGTGTCTATTTCAGTTATATGTGTATTTAAATTGTACTCCCTATTATGTAACAAAAAATTATGAACCAGATATTCCACTCAAACTCACCCTTAGACCACTGAGAATGGCAGGTTCTTCATTTTGGAGACCATGCCATGTGATCAAATAAAATATAAAATTCTTCATCCATATTAAATAATTGTCCACCTTTAAAATTATATGTATATATTTTAAATACTTATTTCATTTTTGTTAACCCTTTTTTTTTACTTAATTAATATATCATCCGTTTCAAAATTTTTGTTACATTTCTCTTAAGTTCGTTTGCCGATACATAACTCTTAATTATTAGTATCGTTGATTATCCATAGATAAAAGTATATAAAATTGATATCTTGAATCTACTCATTAAGACGAATCTAAAAAACCCCCACATGCATGATTATATTTTATCTTAATTATAAGCCATTAATAATAGTCAAAATGGATAGTGCCAAACCTTCAAATGTTCCAATAATTAAAAAATGGAGGAAGTAGAATATTCTATTTTCTTCTTCTATCAAATTATAGAATCAATTTTCTCTCTTCATTCACTAATAAATAACTCATTTTTTTTCATTCACTAATAAAATGAACAATTTATCTCTCAATCTAACAATAAAATACTCATTCTTTTATTTTTAATCTCATGTTCATCTCTTAAAAACAATTATTAAAGACAAAGAAATAATTAAATAAATTGTTGTCGTGTACGTCCAGATCCATGTTAGAAGAGTGCTCTGAAGTCTGAACAGCACCTCTTTCTGAACCAGTTGAATTTTTCGAAGATTTGAATTGTTGAAATTAGATATAATCTTATTTCACACAAACCTTGGTCGCAAGAAGGAAAATTTCATTTCTTAGTTCGATGGTTATTAACTTAAACAAGAAAGAAGTAATTTCGGGTAAAAATAGGGTAATAATAAATATTACCCTCAATATTCAGACATTGTCGAACCTAAAAACAATTTGTCTTTAACCTATTTTAAAACCACCGCCCCCTTCCCAAAACTCTCTGAATCCAAAATTTTTAACATCTATAAATTTGGCTTTAATTTGATCAAGAAAGAAAAATAATATCCAATAAGAAAATAATCATCGATAAGATTAATTTTTTGTGAAAATCGGATAAAAACGGTGTCGAAACACGAAAAAAAGGCGAAAAACGCGATCGAACAACCCAGGATGCACAACGCATGTGTTCCGCTGCGCGGCGGGGCGCATGCACCCCAGGCGCCGGGCACAGGCGCCCGACCGCGCGGCCGGGTTCGGGGCACCCTGGTGCCGCGGATGGTTCGATGGGGCGCCCCGCGTTTTTTCGCTTTTTTTCGTGTTTCGACACTGTTTTTATCCGATTTTCGCAAGAAAAATTATCTCATCGATGATTATTTTCTTAGTATTAAACATTATTTTTCTTTCTTAATCAAATTGAAGTCAAAATTATAGATGTTAAAGATTTTATATTTAGAAAGTTTTGGCATTTTTTCGCTATTTTTCTGTGTTTCGACACCGTTTTTATCCGACATTCGCAAAAACATTATCTCATCAATCATTATTTTCTCAGTATTTGACATTATTCTTCTTTTTGATTCAAATTGAAGTCAAAATTATAGATGTTAAAAATTTTGAATTCAAAGAGTTTTGAGTAAGGGGCGGTGGTTAGAAAATAGGTCAGGAGCAAAATTGTCTTTAAGTTGGGCGGTCTTGAATATTGAGGATGACGTTTAGTAATTCAGTAAAAATATGCTAAAAGACCTTTCCCCAAATTTTCTGCCCTCTATGTTGGCTGTTAATGATATGTCTGAACTTTATTTAGAACCTTCTTAGTTCATGTTTGAGGTCGATAAATATGGTTTCTAAAGCTATAAGGAATTGGAATATTTCACTATAATCAACTGTAGGTCAAATGCTACAACGTTATCAACATAATCAGGTTTTAGCACATGTTTTTATCAACATGCAAAGAATGTTAAAATGACAATTATTAAATATCTAGCTCAAAGATAAAGAACACAATATCACTGCATTAAATTATAGAATTATAGAATATATTACTCAGAACATACAACATCAGAAAACATTAAATAGAACATCAACTGAACAACACATAATTTTGGAAAAAGTACCTTAGCTATTGTTCACACCAATGTTAGCTTGGGGAAATTAATTTGAAAAGTACTTCATAGTATACTTTAATTACTTCCACCTCATAACTTAACCTCGGAAACATATAAACTTAAAAATCAAACAAAGACATCACCAAATGAAAAAAAAATACCAAAATCGGATCCTGAAAGAACCTTTCATAAATCATCACGACAAATTCCGATCCCGTAGAAACACTGGCAGAACTTGACAACGCCTAATTCATCCAACACAATGCAATTTCATAGAAGCACTTGTGAAAGTGGATGCCACCAAATTTGACTTCAAGAGAATTACAAACGAAGTACTATAGTTTGAAATGTTTTACTCAAACGATATAATTATTAAAATACTTTCAAAGTAAATTGTAACCATCCATTATAAATTCACACCAGCGGCTTACAAACACTTCAACACATCATTCCACCAATCCATAGAAGTATACTAGCAGCGCCCGGTGTAATATATTGCTTTGTTTACATAATATCTTTCTTATATATGTAACGCCCCAAAATTTCAAACCATTTTGGCACGCTACTGCCGTACCAGTTGATCTAAACTAGTGGCCAGCTAGCTTAGACTAACTGATACAAGGCTGGGCTAAACACATAAACACATAAAGATTTAACCATTAATTAAGTCTTGCATGCCATAAAAGATAACATACGATTAAACAGTCATCATCCTACCAGGATCAGTTCGACTACCAACAGCAAAAATCAAGCTAACCAAAAGTACTATCAAAAGTAATAAGGGTAAGCATAATCAGAGAACATAAGTCGTAGTGAAAATACGCATAAGGCAACAGACAACGCATCCTAACTATCTGTCCGCTCGTACCCAACCCAGTCAATGCTCTGCCGCGCTTCCAGGAGGATCTATAAAATAAAGCACAGGGGGTCAGTACAACGTACTGAGCAAGGGATATAAATAAAGAGGGAAATAAGGGGAAACAATCATTAACAGTTAAGTAAACATCACACCGTCCCATACCGGTGCTTCAACCACGACATACAAAAATGCAAGATGCAAGTGATGAGATGCAATGCAAGCCTAAGTCGGCACCTATACCCGGGCGATGTGAATCCCACGGCCGGAGGATCGCATCGCTCCGAGGACTGCTTCAGGGACCACACCTCAACCT
>MAYD01415066.1:0-12047 GCA_001909325.1 Ruellia speciosa
CACTACATGATTTATGAACTTATGCCTGTGTATAATTTTAAATAGACTCGTGGCCAGTATTTATGGATATATTGTCCACGATGTCTCATGATTGTATGGATTGCTTACTTGCATTGTATGTCTTTCCATACTTAATCTCGCGACTAATGATGCTACATGATGCATCTCAGGTCAGCATGATGGTCGTGAGGACGTACCTCCGACACAGTGATGATATGGGATCAGGTTACTACCTGATGGTTTTGTGAGGATGAGTGAACCCTTTTGTTATGCCTCGTCCTAACCTTTTTGGTTGCAGGTGTCGATAATATGAAGATTTTCTTTTGTTTTTGAACAATGTCATTATTTGACGGCTTGTATTAAATAGCCTAGTCCCGGTGTGGGACAAGTACTTGATATTTCCGCCTGTAATAACTTTATTTTATTTTATCCGCATTATGTGTTTTCAGTTTTATTCAAGTATGAGCTGCGATCGTATGGGACCATGTTTCCGGAAAGTCCAGTATTTTATTGATAGGATGTGATCATGATTAGCCTTTAACCGAGCTTATTGTGGGATTTAGGGTTAGATTCCATAATAAGTTAGGTGTGGCGGTGACATGTTCAATTTATGGAAATTGGGGCGTTACAATATCCCTCTGAGTTAACATATTTTGTCTTACTTAGAAACTCATTTTCCAAAAATAAAATAAAATAATTTCTCTCCTCCACCATAAATCTATTGTAACGTCCCGAAATTGAAACCATTTCGAAACGCTATTGTCGTATCAGTTCATCTAAGCTATTGGTCAATTAACTTAGAATCTCTTACACAAGGCCGGGTTACAACACACAAGAGCACATTATCACATAAAGATTCAATTATCTTAGTTAAGTCTTACATGCAAACACGAACACAAATAACCAACAAACATATTATAATCATAAACATGCCTTCAATACCAAAACCATGGAGTTCATCAATAATCTCAGCATATCCGGGTTCACTGCCCTAATTCAACCAAACCGGCTATCAACATGTCAAATCAACCATAATCATGACTTCTAAGTCATACAATACCACATGAATAATAGAACGAGAAAGAAAGATGAATAATATCCAATGCAGTCTAACTATGTCCACTCTTACCCCCAAAACCCACTACTGTGCCGCTGCACCTCCATGAGGATCTATAAAAGAAAAGCAAATAGTACGACGTACTAAACAAAGGAAATACAAATGCAAGAAATACGGGATTAAACCAAGTAGAATAGATATAAACAAGCAGTAGCAAGCAATACCTCACACCGTCCCATACCGGTGCTTCAACCACATAGAACATACACTTATGCACGTGATGCATGACCAAACATACACCTATTTACCCTATATGAAATGCAATGCAATGTAATGCCTAGGCCGGCACCTACCTACTGCCTTTACCGGCTGTGAAACACGCCTTTACCGGTGACCTGCAGTCCCTGCCTTTACGGGCAGAAGGGGACCTTCAACATGTTTTTACAGCTATGTCGGGCAATGCAGAAAACGCTAGACATGACTTTACCGCCAAGCCAGAATGCAAGTGAGACTACTGACATGTCTTTACCGCCATGCCAGGAATGCATATGAGACCCTGCCTTTACCGGCAGACAATGAACATGGACAAGACTCGACCACCGTAACCACTAATGCACATACCAATCATGGTAATACACAAGCAAGGCTTGCCACAGCCACAAACCAGCTTTATGCAATAACATGCATATTCATCTTAATCGAGAAGTAAATCAGGCAACCTATTCGCCTAGGTTCACATGCCAATACTCTGCCCTATCAGATTTCCAAGGCTCACACAATCGCAATTCAGCAACCTAATACTAAGGCTTGCAATTTATGGCACATCATACATGAGTATCATAGCATCAAGGTTAGTCGTTCATCAAGCCTAATAATCAGGGCATATTCTTTCCTCCATCCAAGAACAGCTACCTACAAGCTAGGAAAGGAAATGGAATAAAATAGCCTCACATAGTTAAAGCCTGGCAGAGGCACAGTTCAGGAGGACCGCGCCGTCGACGCATGTTATCCAGTCAGGACCGCACCATCCAAGGCGCGGTTCTAGGGCCGCTGTCCATGGGGACCTCGCGCTCGTCCACGCACGTACGGTCCGAATAGTGCGCTTCTCGACTCAACCTGTGCAGGAAAAATCAAACACGAATTGCATTGTAAACCCTTGCCTGGTCGTCGGGAAGTGTTTTTCACCAATTGACAAGCCTCGAAACGCCCCCGAACACTCCGAAATCCCCCGTCGAGCGATCAACCCTAATTGTCAAAATCGTCAAATTCCATCATCAACCAACAACCCCCAACCCTAGAAATTTATGACAACCAACCTGAACAACTTACCTCGATGCCGTGGTCGGATTGGAATCCCACGAACACTCTGATTCGTAAGTGGGGAGTTTGGGTTTTGAGAGCACAAGGAGGCTAGGGCGACGTAAGGTAATAATTTATGCAGGGAATGAATTTAGGCTAGGGTTAGGTGTGAATAAATGCTCAACCTCATGGGCCAAAGCCCATCGAACTGGGCTGGGCCTCGCGCGGTCCCCGGCTCGCGGTCCTTGCCGACGTCGCCTCGGCCAGCGGGTTCGGGACTTTACATCTATATGTTGAGTTTACCCATTTGATTGGATCCCTTTGATTTCTTCTATTATTGAGTACAAATAGATGTGAATATGAAGTTTTTGAAATTAGAAAATAAAGCCACTGATTGATTCCAACATTTATTGCTCTCCTTGTTAACAAAATTTTACAATTTAAAGTCTCCCAAAACCGAGAAAAATCGTCAACCATGGGGTTGCAACAGTGGTGATTCACGAGCCGTCGCTTAGCACGAATCTCTATCAACGAGGGTGGATTACCATGTCTATGCATTGTATCATAGGGAAAATGACTCCATAAACTTGTATACTTTGCACATATTGTGCATATTAGAAAAGCATCAAATTTACCCAATTGATCTTCTCCATAATCCTTTTTTAGTTCCTAGTTCCCTTTTCTTTATATGGTATCAGAGCCCCTGGATAGATTTTTGGTACCCTTAAAGCCTTCCTCTTTAATCCGCTACATACACTACCATGTCAAACGATTCCGAAGCATCTGGCAAGAAGGATGCTTCTGACAAATCTGCTGCTATGGATCCATCAAATCCGTATTATGTTCATTATCCAGACCAACCCGGACACATGCTCGTCCCAACCAAGTTGAATGGGCCTAATTACTAGTCTTGGAAAACAACGATGATACATGCCCTTATAGAAAAAATGAAACTCGGATTTGCCGATGGCACTCTTGAAATGCCATCACCAATCGATGATCCCTCAAATTTCGAACTATGGAACCAGTGTAATTTGATAATTCTCTCATAGCTCAGTCACTCCATTGAGCCAAACATTGCAGCATGAGTGGTTCATGCAAAAACCGCTCGTCAAATTTGGGAAGACCTTCATGATCAATTTGGGTAGAAGAATACACCCGTTGTATTTCAAATTCAAAAGGCAATAGCAACCATGTCGCAGGACACAATGTCAGCGACTTCATATTACATCAAACTCAAGGTGTTGTGGGAGGAACTTGAGTTGTATTGCACTCCCATGGTCTGCAATCAAATCAAGGAACATCAAGATGAACAAGAGGAGAATAAATTGATGCAGTTCCTCATGGGGCTCAATGAATCCTTCAAGGCGATCTGATCCAACATTCTTATCACGAATCCTTTGCCCAATGTCTGTCAGGCGTACTCTTTGATCATTCAAGAAGAGACATAGTAACAAATAATCTCAAATCCCAGCGAGAACTTTTACATTGCAGCAGCAGTGCAAAACCGTTCCACGAGCTGGAAATCATCTAATAGTAAAAACTGTGAGCACTGCAATAGATATAGTCACACCATAGACAAATGTCGTACTATGAAATTTCATTGCACATTCTGTGACAAACGAGGCCACACAGAGGACAGGTGCCGCATCAAAAATAAAACTTGGAATTCCAACGAACGCAATGCACGACGCAACACCAAGGGCAATGGGCAAGGCCCATATTCAACTGCCAATATGGAAGATTCCTGTCAGCAAACACATGATGGCAATGAATCCGATGGGAGCCTCATGCAAGGATTTTCTACTGAACAGATCCAGCAACTGGCAAAAGCCATTTCCATGATCAATAACAAATCTGGTAAAAGTGAAGCATTTGCAAACGCAGCAGGTCTATTAACTCCTAAGACCTTAATGAATTCTATTTCCACAAAACCTTGGATCCTGGATAGCAGAGCAACTGACCATATATCATCCGACTCACATCTATTTACACACGCATCACCATCCTCAATCTCATTAATAAATTTACCCACAGCATCAACTGCACCTATCACTTCCATGGGCACAATCAATTTTGATAATAATATCACACTAAAAAATGTGCTTTATGTTCCATCCTTCAATTTAAACCTCATGTCAGTTAGCAAATTGACTAACACATTAAATTGTTGTGTTGTCCTTTTCCCAAATGGTTGCATTTTGCAGGACCTGGCTACGGGGAGGACGATTGGCTCGAGTGAACAACACGGCGGTCTATATTACATAACTCCATTAAAACAGTCACCAAAATCATTCCAAGTATCTCACAGGCCTGATTAATAGCACATACGCCTCGGACATCCTTCTCCAATGCTTCTTAAGCTCGCCTCATCTTTGCTACCTTTCAATAAAAATTCTATTTTTGATCATAATAATTCTAGTATTTGTCCTAAAGCCAAACAAACAAGACTGCCTTTCCCATTAAGCACAATAAAATCCCATTCACCCTTTAACTTGTTTCATTGTGATATCTGGGGTATGCATAAGGTTCCAACACATTCAGGGCACGTTTCTTTCTCACTATAGCAGACGACTTTACTAGGTGCACATGGTTATTCCTCATAAAATAGAAATCTGAAACACAACACTTATTAGAGTCATTTTCACAAACTCAGTTTCATGCCTTAGTCAAAATTGTGCGAGTCGATAATGGCTTAGAATTCCTCTCCATGTGAAATTTCTTCCATAAGAATGGCATCAAATGTCAAAACACTTGGTCTACACCCCACAACAAAACGGAGTAGTAGAACGCAAACATAGGAACATTCTTAACACTGCACAAGCATTTCTATTTCAATTGCATTTGCCATTAGAATTTTGGGGTGACTGTGTTTTAACCGCAGTTAATCACTTACCTTCACCTCTATTGAAAAATAAATCCCCTTTCAAACTCCTATACAACCAACCTCCGTCCCTCTCACATTTAAAGATATTTGGCTGCTTATGCTATGCCACTGTTGTTTCACCTAAACAAAAATTTGATTCACAAGCTCGGGAGTGTGTCTTCATCGGATACCCAACTAATCAAAAGGGGTATAAGTTGTTTGATATGGAATGTGGCACATTCCTTGTCAGTCGGGACGTTACATTCCATGAAAATATTTTCCCTTTCCTTAAATCTACAACAACATCCCTACCCGATTCACCAACGATCTTACCAAATCTGGATCTCGACCTACAAAATTCTGCTCCATCAATCACACCTGCTATATAAAAAAATACAGAAATTCCAAATTCCCTTCATTTATCTATGCCAGAAACCATAATCTCAAACATACATGTGATGCCAACTTCTCCTTAACCTCCACCAGTGCCCACACCTTCTATCCGCCATTCCGATCATACTAGACAAGTTCCTACCTAGCATCAAGACTACGTGATGGGATCCCAGGCCAATCTTTCCAACTCTAGTCAACGACTATCGAATGCAACCAGGTATCCCCTTCAACATTTTCTCTCTAATTCTCGTTTAACTCCTACACATCGTATATTTCTGGCTAACATCACAAGCACTAAAGAACCCACCATATATGCTCAAGCTATCCTTGATCCAAAATGGAAACATGCCATGGATAGGGAGCTAACAACCCTACAACTCAACCAAACGTGGATAATAACGCCACTCCCTGTCGGTCACAAACCCATCGGTTGCAAATGGGTCTACAAAATCAAATATCGGTCCGATGGCACTGTTGAACGGTATAAAGCACGTCTCGTGGCGGAAGGGTAGACCCAAGTTGAAGGGATTGATTATCGCGACACCTTCTTGCCTACAACAAAACTTACGACTCTCAGATGTCTCCTCACTATAGCTGCTGCTTGAAACTGGTTTGTTCATCAATTGGACATGCAAAATGCATTCTTACATGGCAGTTTGCACGAGGTCATCTACATGGACTTACCTCCCAGGCATCGTCGACAAGGGGATAATGTTGTATGTCAACTCAACAAGTCATTATATGGCCTCAAACAAGCCTCCCGGAACAGGTTCTCCACATTTTCTAACGTGATTCGAACAGCAGGGTATCAACAGTCCACAACAGACTATTCTTTATTTACAAATCATCAAGGTTTCTCATTTACTACCATCCTAATCTATGTAGATGACATCCTTCTGATCGGGAATGACCTAAAAGAAATGTAGCGCCTCAAAGAATGCTTATTTCAACATTTTCACATTAAGGACATTGGAGACTTAAAATATTTCTTAGGGATTGAGTTTTCTTGTTCTAAAACTGGGATTTATATGTCCCAAAGAAAATATGTGTAATACCCAATATTACACGAGACAATTAATTCAGATTAAACCGGATTAATAGTTAAAAATTCCTGAAATTCAGTAAGAATTTTTCGCGAATTAATTATTGCAGATAAATAATTACAGAAAGCGAAAAAGGGATCGGACAGAATCGATGACTCGACAACATCAGAATTGATGAACAAAAATTGTGGTAATTCCGGGGAAATTACCAAAGAATGATTTATTAGAATTGAAGGTTCTATAAATCAAAACGGATTAAAAGAAAATTTAAGGTTACAGAGAAATTGAGTACGGAAGGTACTTAATGAAAATTCCCTTAAATTAAGAAATTAATCGGATGTGATAAATAAATTAATTTCGAGCAGTGGAATAAATTAAGATAAATTTATCACATTATTCAATTAAGTCAAGAAATTAATTATGTTATTCAGTGAGTAATATAATTAAATAAATTTATGGCTTAAGAAGAAATGGCCCAACAATTAATTATATTAGAAGAATATAATTAATGAAGGGGGCTACAGGAAGTAATCCAGGTAATGGATTCAGAAATTGATAAAGTGTGGAATCGGACATCGAGCCATGCAGTGTTATCGCATAACGCATCTTTTAAAAAGATGTGAAGCTCAATTTTGCTGAAGGAAATTAAAATATTCAGCTAAGGCAGAAGAAGTATCGCATAACGCATGATTATCGCATCCTTGCAGAATGCGATAACACAAAAAGATGCGATAATGAAGAGAGTATGCGATAATGAAGGAGATAGAAGAATTCTGGATGAAGCATTTACGCATGATCACATTTTCGCGTTTTCGCATCGCATTTTCGCATTTTTGAGGAAAACGCGAAAACGCATAAATGGCAAGGAAACATGAGAAGCACGAATGTGGCAGGCAGGGCAGTTGAGCTGGGTAGGAAGCAATACACATCTTCGCATTTTCGCACGACTTACGCATCTTTTAAAGAATGCGAAAACGCATGACTGAAGGAAAAATGCCAAAATGAAGGAATGCGAAAATAAGGAGGAAACGTGATAATGCAGGAAAACGCGATTATTCAGCATGCAGTGGGTTTTTGATTATGCAGAACGCGATTATGGGCAGATTGAATTCTCATTGCTACAGTGTTTACAAACTCAGAATACTTGAACATCTTGGTGGGTCCATTCCTTAGTATTCTTCCACCTATAAATAGAACACTTAGACATTATCCTCATTTATTACTCTTCATCTTCCTCAACTACCAAAAATTAATTCCAGTGTTCTTCGCCACTATTCACAGCCGCATTTCTGTGTAGATCTACGCCATCTCACCCTATAAAAATGAAATCTTTTTACATATTCTTATTCCCCACGTTATGGGCAACATTTCCATTGGATTATATTTTGGATTTGATAAATCTTACTCAAACCCATTTGCCCTAGTTACTGTTCACATTTTCGGAAAAATGGAGTTTTTATTAATGATTCTTGATATAGAAATATCAATGGACTTATTGGAACCTAAAAATGGGATTTCTATCAAATTTGCATAAATTTGATTTATTGGCCAAATTGTTGATTTTGGAATTGAAACTTAGAAATTTTCTAAGTGCTGGATTTTTTGCTAAAGGGTCCAAAGACCTGAATACCTTTAAACTGTAATTGGGATTATTACTCTCGTTAAAGGTTTTGTGAAATTGATGGATTTCTAAACCGTTGGAATAAACTGTGAAGGACCAACACCCATAAGTTTTTATAAAATCATTCAAGAGTTTTATTCTTGAAGATTAATGAGTTTTGACTTGTTGATAATAATTTTCCCAAATCTAAATATGTTGCAATGATTGCACACCCCGACTCGATAGTTAGACTTTAGAACTGAAACCTTCGGACTTAAGAACTCTTGGACCTAATAAGTGTTCCTCGAATTAATTATCCATATAAGATGTTGAATTGTCTAAGTTTTGTTGACTATTCGGACTGGATAATTAATTAATTTCTTTTCGCCTCGTATGCAACTCGATCGATAGCAACTCTTAGGTCGCATGTTTCCTTTTGTTGTAGAGTATCTCAAGAGTGTTGATTAAGATATGGAAAACATACATCGGGCAACCATAAGTCCCACCTAAATATTAAAGTGCCAAGTCTTATTTGGCCGGGTAAATTTTAATACATCACATGCCATGAATTATTTATCTATATGGTTCTCGCCTTTAAATTCAGCTTTATTGTTATAGCTTGAATTTATTTAATGTGCGAATGTGTTATTCTGTGACCTTGCGTGTTTTTCTTTCATATGCATAATGTACCATTATTCGAAATTGGTTAGCATGCAAAACTCTAAGCCTTCCTATACTCGATCAAGTGGTTTACAATACCCTTGTGTCGAAGGGGAATCGGGCGAATACCAAGGGGAACGATCGTCATTAATCAAATATTAATGCATCCTCTAAAAGACGTAAATAAATTCACTGGAATTATGAGTGGATAATGTCGCGTGCTTTTGGGTTGATCGCCTTGACCCTTTTTAAACTAGGAACGAATATTTCCTAGTAACCCTGTTCTATTCGTCGGGGGTAGCTCCCCATATACGAGGTTTGCCGGTATTTTAAGAATAGATGAACAGGATACAGCAGTCGTCTCGGTCGAACCGAACGGACACGCTGTGCCCTCTGTTTTCTTGAGAATCAAGATTACGATGGTTCTCAAACATTCTGTCGACGTTGCCTCTATCCTAATGTATTGATCGGGTGAATCCATCTGCACTGGACTTTGGTTCACTGAGATAGAATTCGTAATCCACTCTGAATGTCGGTTTTCCGGATTCATAGAGCACGCTAAGTGGGGGTTGTCTCGCATTGTACGCGATTGATGGTGTCCTGAGTTGTGTCACGGGTCACCCATATGCGAGGCCGGAATTTAACTATACGTACATACACTTGGCTAGCAGTTCTGAGTACACATACGTGTAGCACTCCGCCTCCCAATCGAAGAGGAGCCCGAGGGTTGACTGTTACATAATTTCAAAGTCATGCTTTTAAGCTGTTCATCACTTATACATTTGAAATTGTGCATTGCATAACATTGTTTGAACTCGATATCTGTTGCATATCTTTTAATGGACTCTAAGTAATATTTATGGATATATTGCTCAGTGTCTCACGATTGCTTGGATTGCATAACTTGTTGTGTGTATACCTTCCATACTTAGTCTCGCGACTAATGATACTACGTGTTGCATCTCAGGTGTTACCGACGGCCGTGAGGACGCATCTCAGGCCAACTGATTAGGGGATCAGGTTATAACCTGATGGGTTTTGTGAGGTCGAGGGAATCTTTTGATATATGACCTTGTGCTAACATTGTATTTGGTTGCAGGTTTTTATCTACTTTTGTCTGTCGAACCTCATGTATTCATTTTGTAATCGACTTGTATTAAATGGCCGAGTCACGGTGTGGGACATTCTTTTGAAAGTTGTAATCATGTTGCGTTATAATATTTTATTATTGCCTGCTGTGTTTTAATTTTATTCCAAGTTTGTAGCTGCAATCAGAGGGGACGTTGCTTCCTGAAATCTAGCATACTCTGGTAGGACGAGATAATTAGGAGTCTGAGCATCGAGCTTATGGTGGGATTAGGGTTAGATCTCCATTATAAGTTAGATGTGACGGTGACGCGGCCAGTTTACGGAAATCGGGGTGTTACAATATGCACTTGATAGTTTACAGGATATAGGGCTCACAGGTGCTCGTCCAGATAAATTTCCAACGGAGCAACACTTAAAGTTAACTCCGGATGATGGAGAGTTGTTGAAAAGATCCATCCAAGTGCAGACGGCTCGCGGGAAGATTGATATACCTCACTGCCACAAGATCTAACAGAGTCTTTTCAGTCCGGACGTTGAGTCAGTTCATACAAACTCCACGCCGACCACATTGGGACGCGATGATTTGTATCCTGAAGTATGTTAAAGGATCACCGGGTCAAGGGTTGCTATTGCCACCCAGAAATAATCTCACATTGAAAGCACATTGTGATTCTGACTGGGGAGGATGTCGGGCCACTTGAAGATCAGTTTCAGGTTATTGCATCTTCCTTGGTTTTTCTCTAATCTCGTGAAAGTTAAAAAAGTAGACTAACGTATCAAGATCTTCAGCAGAGGCAGAATATTGTGCAATGGCCAATGCATGTTTGGAGCTAGTATGGCTACGTTATATATTGCGAGATTTGAAAGTCTTGTGTGATGTTCCTACACCACTATTCTGTGACAATCAGGCGGCACTACACATTGCAGCGAACCCCATATTTCATGAGCACACAAAGCACATTTAAATAGATTGACATATTGTGCGAGCGAAGTTGCAAGCTGGAATAATCAGTCCTTCGTACTTACCAACACGTTGCCAACTCATGGATATTTTTACGAAGGCATTGGGGAATGATCAGTTTTTAATGCTGCGACACAAGTTGGGAGTTCACGATATTCACTCACCAACTTGAGACGGAGTATTAAGGAATGTATATATTTATCTTGAATATACATAATTAGCCAGTTATGAGCTGATTCCCACTTTAGGGGGATTACCATGTTAATGCCTTATATCATGAAGAAAATTACTCCAGAAACTTGTATATACTTTACACATACAGTTCAGATTAGAAAAGCATCAGAATTACCCAATTCATCTTCTTCATAATCTTTTCTTTGTTCCCAGTTCCCTTTTCTTTATAGCGACGACGACAATAGTAGGGATATGTAACGACCCGAAATTTCGCACCATTTCGCGGCCGTCACTGCCGTATCGAATCATCTAAGCTAGTGGCCTAATAGCTTAGCGTCATCAATACAAGGCTCGGCAACCACAACCAAACAGACAAGAAACCAACAACTAAACCACCAATCTCCCCAAACTCATGCATACAACCATATATAAGGCAATAACACAACTATCAGTGCCAAATGTGCAATAAACCATAATCTGAAATCCCACAACATATCCGGGCGTCACAGCCCTATCACAGCCCAAACTGGCGCCTCAATAGTACCACACAATGTATCAAAAATAACAGATAATAATAAGAGTCAAGTAGCAGCAAATGCAATCTATACTAGGTCCGCTCTCACCCCAGTACACCCCTATCGTGCAACCGCGTCTCCAGGAGGATCTATAAAAGAAAGCAAAGGGAGTCAGTACAATGTACTGAGCAAGGGTAATAAATGCCAGGGAGGTAAAGGAATAAGCAGTAAAGCATAAACCAGAACAGTAATACGGAAAGCAAGTAACACAACATCACACCGTCCCATACCGGTGCTTCACCCACATATAACATACATGAATGCACGTGATGCATGGCCTAGCATACACCTATCTATCCTATATGCAATGCAAGACTAAACACATGCCTA